>JAUMHN010411269.1:0-14384 GCA_032360265.1 Heliamphora ciliata
GGTTTCGGTAATTATTTAATTTAATTAGAATGCCGATTTTACCGCCGGGGACATTCAGGGATTAAATTAAATAATGAGGAGCGTTTTAGTCTTTTGGCACACATAGGGATTTCTCCCTAAGTGGCCGGCCCTAATTAGGGGTGGAAATTTAATTTTATGGAAGATATATATCTCTTCCTTCGTTTTAGGAAAGAGAATATATATTCTTATCATTATCTTTAATATATGTAGTAATATATCACAATGTGGCTTTTAATATAAAAAAAAAATCAAAAACCCTAATCCCCACACACCAAGCTGCCGCCCCCTCTCTCTTTTGCCAAATTGATTTTTGCCTTTTGGAGACAACTATGAGAAGAAATCAAAAAAAAAAAAAAAAGAAAAGTCTTCGATCGGAATTGGTGCCCACACACCGCGATCGTCGTAGTGCGTCCGGGACATACGTGAGAAAGTTACAAGGTTGTCTTCAATGTATTCAGGACTTATTGAAACTTTTTGTCAAGTTTCATAAAGGTATAATACTATTGAGATTAATATTGTTCTCGGTTTTTAATGATGAACGCACACGTTGTTTTTGACGGTCACGACGTCGGTTCAATATTTTTTTTCCTGCTCCAACAACTATTAGTAAGCTCTGGGGAATTTTTAAATAGATTACTAGGCATTTAAAATGGATATATTCAAAAGAAAATAATTTTCTTTTCAATAAATAAGTTATATTTTATTAACAAAACATAAAATCAAATTTGAGATGACTTTTAAATCTGTTTTAAAAAAATAGTTGGCAAACTATAGAATAATGTTGAAAAAAGAAAAAATAGAGGCCTTTGGCGAATTTTGATTCACCATCTCTCACATAAACTCCACACCTCCTACCTGTTCCTCTGGGGCGTTCACCTCCATAACTTCAGGAACTTGCGCAAATCCACGACCCCTACTACAACCGCGACCATGACCTTGCCTCAGATGCATCACTCTATATACAAGAATTAAAGAAGGTATTAACACAGGGTTCAATATAGCATTATGCTTCCAATATAACAATCACACTTAATAATATTACCCCTTAATAATATAAGGTCACACTAACACATCCCACATAATGAGGAGCACCAATAAGAGTGATAATCAATTCACATTACTTAGATTTTCCATTGGAAACAACGTCGGTCAAATGCCCTTCTAATTTGACTCTCAAATTAGTTAATAGGGTTCCCAAGGGCAAAACACGTCATCTTTAATGTTCAACCTCCATGCCTAAATACAATAAATTACATATAAACATTGAATTCTATCACAATCTCACCACTAAAGCATGCTAACACACTTATGTTAAACACAAACGCAAAAATTTCACATGTGGTGATGCAACCATTTCCCACAGCTCACAGGTGTTTGAACCTAGAGCTCTAATATCAATGTGTCACGCCCAAAACTCAAGCAAGAGGAAAGGGAAGGAAAAACTAAGGAAAACCACGGTAAGACCACCTTCTAAAACCAAATGCCCATTTTAATCATAAAGAAATATCGATATAAGGAATGGATATTTGAAAATTTGGCTTTTGGAGCTTCAACTTGAACATAAGAATGATCCCAAAAAGGGTTTGAAAGGAAGAAGGTACACTAATTTGAAAATAGGAGTAAAACTTAGAAATTTTGAAAAAAAAATGTCCCACCAGACAGACCGCTCGAGGGGTTTGAAGACCGCTCGATTGGTCCCGTGCTGTTGCCAGTATCTTCAACCTGCATTAGAAAACTGCAACCAGGATGAGACCGCTCAATCGGTCTAGCTCCTACCCTCTTTTTTTTTTAAAAAAAAAATTGAAACCCTTACACTTAACCAAACTTATTTTCATATAAAAAGGGCCAAACTTATTTTCATATAAAAATGGCACACAAGAGCCATGGATAACCATAAGATTTGATAAGGAAAGAGTTTTAAAACCTTTAAACACAAGAATTTACATCTTGTATTCCCTTAAAGTATAGAAATTCTCTAAGATTAACTCAAAAACCTCCACTATAGGGTACCAACAAAATACACTCAAGAACTTGAGAATTCATCAAGGATTCATATCCAAAAGTCTGTTGAGAGGACCATATAACATTTACATTCGTCCAAAACATAAGTACATCATGTCCTTATAGCCTTACAATTCAAGGGTTCATGGTATTCAACCGTTCAAAATTCAATTATGTGGTCCAACTAATTCCAAAAATACATACATAAGCAAAGTCTTCCCAATACAACCAAGATAAACTCAAAACATACTACATTCTTCTAATCCATGTTTTCATCACCGATACCTGAGAAATTTCAATTAAACAATGTGAGACGAGGCTTAATAGGTTTTGAAACTAACCTACATGAATAATGTTCGATATGCAACAAGAAATTATATTATCAACACACCCCCAAAGCCTACAACTATTGTCACGCCCCAAAGCCTGGGTCACGTAAACCTCCCAAGAAAAATCATTTTTTGTAATACTAAGATCCACCAAAACCACCGAAGCCCAAATGGGTCTAGGACATAAACCATAAATGAATTCAAAACCTTTGAAAAGTGCACTTCTGAGGATTTATTTTAGATAAAAGAATAACCCAAAGAAAATATAATCAAGGTCCCATGAGCCAAGATTAAAACAAAATAACAACGTTTTCAAAAAAATCTTCCCAAACTGCTTGATCAGTCTCAAGACCACGTGAGCAGTCCTTGCCTATTGTTGGTTCTTCCACCCGCTTGTAAAACAGCCGAAATATGATTTTGACCGCTATATGGACCGAGAGCGGTCCATTGAGCTGTCTGATTCTGGACCACTTTTCAAAAATTAACCTTTGAAACCCAACACTTAACTCATTTTTTAACTTTTTAAAAACCTTCAAGGCATAACAAAGTAATCTAAAACATGACTAAAACTTGATTGAAAACCTCCCTCGAGGCGCAAGAGTTGATATTAAACATAAAACCAACAAAAAACCGTTTAGTTTGACTATGAAACTAAAACAACCAACCCAAGGTTCCTCTCATAAGACATTTAAACATGCATGTAATTCAAACCCTAGCCTTATGGTTTATAAAACATGTGCTTTCCAGTACAAAATGTAGTATAACAATTACATGATCTAACATCAAAACCGATATAAACTACCGAATAACAAAACTAAGAGTTCTATATTCAGCCACTGCCAGGGCTCCCCAAGATCATGCCACATGATCATGCTCACGTGAAAGGTTAAATCCCACAACGTGAGCGGAAACCCAATAGGAACAAACTAACATAGATTAAAAGCATAACATGCAATTACGGATTATATGAACAACACGACTACACAAGTCTCAAAATAATTTCCCATCCTCAAAATCATAAGTTTTCATATAATCCAATAACGTATAACAGTTTAATAAACATAAACAACACATTATTTTCCAGCCAGGTTTTCACAATCAGTAATGATTTCCTATGTACTAACCCTGTCGCACTGAGAACAAAGGAAATAATTATAGACTCTCACTCATTAACCATGGCCCGGGCCATCTAATGACCCATTAGGTAATGACAAGCTCTAGACTCTGCTACAACAACAAGCGCCTCCCAATGGGGCAATAACTTCATTTACAGAGATTAACTCGAAAGAATGAAGCACCTACTTTGCACAAGTTTCTTGACTTTCACTGAGGAACAATTGAAGCCTAAGTTAAATGCATTGTTACAATACATCTATTGAATCATTAAAAAGGCACACATCATATTCATCGAAACATTTGTATGCACACAGTTATATACAAAACATCTAAATGCACACAACTATACCATCCATACAACTATAGAGATCAACCAATGTTTTTAAGATGCTTCACCATTTCAATTGAATCATTGAAACAAAGACTCAACCCCAAGGGTTAGTTTTAAACACCAAAAAACATGTTTTAACAACATAAACATAATTCCTTCTAGTTTTTAAAACTCATTCTTTTGAAAATTACATACACATATGTTCAAAAACTTTCTAATAAACCTCAAAAAATGCAAAACATGCTTTTTATCCGACCAAAAAAGGTTTAAACACAAAATCCAACATTTATAGTATTTTAAAATGCTAAAAATGCATATAATCACATATAACACCCTTTTAATATAGGAGAGTCTAGAATCCTACCGTATAGAGTTAAAAATTCGAAACTTCAACAACCGGTGAAAAACTAAAGTCGCCAAAACGAGATTTCACCTAGATAAATGCAAAGCCCTTGGTGAGTATATCGACGTTCGACTATCACAATGCCAAAAACCGAGCTCGAAGCAAGCAAAAAGGTAGAGAGAATGATAGGGCTTTGGTTTCTCCAAGAGGGAGGGGAGAGTAAACTTAGAGAGGAAGCTTTGGACTAAATATCTAAAATATCCAGCTATCTCTATCTTTTCTACCTGTGACAGACTGCTCGATTAGTCTAAGAACCGCTCGAGCGGTCGTGCCCAAAAAGTCACTAACTTTTTGCCACAATGCTCAAATAAGTTCGGAATTGAAACCAATATGCATATCTAAGCTAACACATGCATAAAACATATAAGAACACGCCTTTTTATAATGACCAAAAGAAATATGTAACACATCACACATATATTACAAAATTCAAAAGGAACCGAGCATCACAACTCTTCCCCCTTTAGGAATTTTTCCCCTGAAATTCGTTACGCGGTCATGAAGGTAACAACTTCGGGTACCTAGCACGAACTTCGGACTCAAGCTCCTATGTGGCCTCCTCAACACCGTGATAAAGCCACAGAACCTTGACGTAGGAAATGGTTCTCCTCGTCAGCACTTGTTCCTTCGTATCCAAAATCCTCACGGGTCATTCCTCATAAGAAATGTCCTTGTCCACCCGTAACTCAACCCAATCCAAGACATATGACGGGTCAAGCTCATATTTTTGAAGCATCAAAATATGCAACACTTTGTGCATAGATGCCAACTGAGGAGGCAAAGCTAAATGGTATGCCACCACCTCAATTCTCTCAAGGACTTCAAATTGCCCAATAAAGTGCTGCGACAACTTTCCATTGCAACCAAATCTCATTAAACCTCGGCGTGGAAAAACATTTAATAATACGAGGTCCCCCATCTCAAACTCCAATGGTCTCCACCTCCGGTCCGCATAACTTGTTTGATGGCTTTGGGACATCACTAAATGTTGATGAATCACAACAATCTTCTTCGTTGTCTCCCACACCAAGTCGGGTCCCAAAACTGCTGCTTCTCTCACATTCGTCCAACATACTGGCGACCTTCACGGCCTGCTACAAAAGGCCTCAAAAGGCGTCATCTCAATACTAAACTGATAGCTATTATTATAGGCAAACTCTGCCAATTGTAGATGATCCTCCCAGTATCCCTAAAAATCTAGTACACAAGCTCTCAGCATGTCCTCCAAAATTTATATGGACTGACCGTCAGTCTGAGGGTGAAAAGAAGTGCTGAAAAGCAAACTCGTCCTGAATGCCGATTGAAGATTATGCCAAAAGCATGATGTAAAATGTAGGTTTTAATAAAAAATAATAAACACAGGCACTCTATGTAATCGAACAATCTCACTAACATACGACTTACTCAACTTGTCCACGAAATCCTTCACACAGATGGAAAGAAAGTGTGCAGACTTCGTCAGCCTATTAACCACAATCGATATAGCATCATATCCCTTAGGCGATCTCAGAAGTCTAGATACAAAATCCATCATGATATTCTCCCACTTTTATTTTGATACTAGTAACGGCTGTAGCAACCTTGTTGGCCTCTGATATTCTATCTTTACTTGCTGACAAGTAAGGCATTGAGAAATAAACTGAGCTACATCCCTCTTTATTTTCTTCCACCAAAATTGTCAGCATAAATCATGATACATCTTGGTGCCTCCCGAGTGCACTACAAGACGAGAATGATAGGAATCACATAACACATCATTACGACACGACTCTGGCACAAACACTCTCCGACCAAATCTCAAACTCTAATTCGGGCTCACAACACACCCCTTGGTGTCTTCCCCACTAGCAACGTAATCCCATAACATTTGAGCTTCCTAGTCCATCTGCTAAGCTTCCAGAACATGAGTAATCATCATAGGCCGCAAAACCACTGAAAATACGATCGCACCCTCCTCTGTCTCCCCAAGTCACAAATCAAACTTACCAACCTCCTCTAGCATGTCCCATTCTCGCATGGAAACTGAAGCTAAGGAACCGTAACATCTTCTGTTAAGAGCATTGGCCATGACATTGGCCTTCCCCGGGTGAAACTAGAGATCAAAATCGTAGTCCTTCATAAACTCCATCCACCTTCCTTGGTGCAAGTTCAGGTCTTTTCGAGCAAATAAGTATTTCAAACTCTTGTGATATAAGAAGACCTTAAATAGTTTACTGTAAAGATAGTGCCGCCATGCTTTCAAGGTAAAGACCACAGCTACAAGCTCCAAGTCATGTGTCGGATAGTTCTGTTCGTGAATCTTTAACTGTCAAGATCCATGAGCCACAACCTTACCTTCTTGCATCAAGACATGTCACAATCCATTATGTGACACATCACAGTAAATGGTGTAACCCAAACCCTATTCCGAAATAACCAATATTAGTGCACTTGTCAACCTCTTCTTCAGTTCCTCAAATGCCAACTCATAAGGTTCACTCCAGATAAACTTAACTCCTTTTCGTGTAAGGCAAGTCATTGACGCGGTAAGTCAAGAAAAATCTTTCATGAATCATCGGTAGTAGCCTGCCAAACCTAAAAAGTTATGAATCGCAAACACATTCTTCGGTCATTCCCAACTCATTATGCATCAGTCTTTGAAGAGTCTGCGGATACTCCATCTCCCGACGCCACATGTCTAAGAAACTTCACCTCGGGCATCCAAAATTCACACTACTCAAATTTTACATACAGTTGATCTTTCCTCAGAAGCTATAGAGCAATACGTAAATGTTCCTCATGTGTCTCCCTCGACGGTGAGTAGATAAGAATGTCATCAACAAACACAACTACAAAACTGTCAAGGTATGGATGGAATATACTGTTCATCAAGTCCATGAACGTCGCAGGTGCATTCATCAAATCGAACGACATGACTAAAACCTCGTAGTGACCCTAACGAGTCTAGAAGGCAGTCTTTGCTATGTCCTCTTCCTTGATCCTCAACTAGTATACCCTGACCTCAAGTCAATCTTTAAAAAAATAACTCAAATCCTTTAATTGATCGAACAAATGATCAATCCTTAGCATAGGATACTTGTTCTTCACTGTTATTGGGTTTAGCTTTCGGTAATCAATACACAATCTCCAGGACCCATCCTTCTTTTTGGCAAATGAGGCCAGAGCTCCCCATAGTAATGTACTCAGGCGTATAAACCCTTTATCTAGCAACTCTTAAAACTATACCATAAGCTCCTACAACTCTGTTGGTGCAAAATGATAAGACTACATCGAAAAAGGAGAAGCTCCTGGAACAAGATCGATAGAAAACTCAATCTCATGACCTGGTGGCAACTCGAATAGGTCAACGGGAAAGACGTCTAGATAGTCACAAACAACAGGGAAAAACTCCCCTCGAGCACTAATAGCCACATCCAACATGAGAGCAGAGAAGAGGAAACTAAGGTTTCCTCAGTTTTGCACAACACCAGGCATGGGCACTGAACTACCGTCCTGATCACCCACGAAACAAACTAATCACCCCTAGGTGTACAAATTAATACCCTCTGTCAATCACAATCGATATAGGCACGATAGGTGGTCATCTAATCCATCCCTAGGATGATATCAAACGTGGTCATATCGAGAATGATGAAATCAAACTCTTAACAACAACCGGCGACTTCTAACTCACAGGATCTACAGACTTATCCCAACACCATGTTACCACTGACCATGGTCTCTACGTACAGTGTGCTACCTAACGTGTCTATCTCTAACCCCAAAGCAGGTGCAAAAGCGTATGAGATAAAAGAATGTGATGCTCTCGTGTCGACAAGAACACTGACCCATAAACTGTACACTAAGAGAGTACCTCTGGTAACTGATGTAGTCGCTGCAGTATTAGGTATAACTGGTGCCTCGGAGGAACTAGGATCTGTAACCGTAGACCCCCCAATTTGACCAAGCAAAAACTTAGGCACCCGTCTCGAATGCTCTTCAATGATTAAAAAAGGAAATCATGCTTAAGGATACTTTCAAGAAAGCAAAGTCAGGAATTAGATTAAAAACCAAGAAACCACCCAAAATCTTCAGGCTGTGACATCCATGATCCTCATGGCTGCCACCTTTTTCATGATCCTATAACAAGCCGTGTCATTATCCTAACGGCCGCTACTTTTTTGTGATCCTAGAGTAGGCCGCGACTTTCATTTGTTACGGCCGCTACCTTTTTGAAAGCCTAAACCTAGTTGCAACCTTGGAAGGTCATGGCCTGCACTGTTTGTACAATAAAGGTCACGGCTGCCATGTGCAAGGACACGGTCGCAAGTTTGACACCTTTTTGGGCAGGTGGCAGCATCCCAGAGGATATTTGTGCTACTTTCTTACCTATAAATAGGTGCCTTGATTCCCAAAAATCAGAAGAGAAACACCTAGATACCAATATTCTGCAGGTTTCACTCCCCACCAGATATTCTGATATTCACGACACTTATACCACGTACATCCAGACCTAATTTGTGACTTTGCTTGCATTGGTGAGGCTATTGGAGCATGAATTACCTGACGATTCTAGCCTTCCACATCTGAGAAAGCATTCAAGATGGTTGTCTACACTAGGTTACCTTAGGAAATCGTAACATTTCTTAAACCCTCACTTTCTCTCACTCGGGGGTGTCACGATTAAGGTTTTCATTTATTGTCGCTTTCTCTTTATTTATTCTATTCATATTAAGCATGTTCATATGAGCCTTTCATGAAAGATAATATGTTTATAGATTTCTGTAATACGTAGAACATCAAGTTTTTAATATATTTTCATATTCACTGGCACATTAGACACATAAAAATGCTTCTAGGATATTTTCAACCTGATGGCCGCGAGCCTTTGTTGTCATGGCTGTCAGTTATTTTGACCTTATTGTTACGGCTGCTACTTATTTACTTTTGACCGATTTTTTTTCTCATTTTTTTCACGATCACAACAATCGGTTGTTACGACTGTATGCTTTTTTGTGAGACCAGTAGCATAAAAATCATGTTTAAGCCATTCTGTTACATATTTTTAATGTTCTGTGTATTCTATCTTGAGACCTATGTTATTGTCGGAGTAATTGATAGTAAAACTATCCTTGATGAAGTGGGCTGTGGTTTCTATTTTGTACACTCCACCCATTTAAGTCCCTTTGGACCTTGAATGTTGAAAACCTCTTTGAACCTCAAAAATATCATGGCTGCAACCTTTGGTTGTAACAGCTATAACCTTTTTGACCCCCTTTGTTTGCGGCTACATGTGTTTTGTCACAGTCGTGTGTTTTATGGCATCTTTTGTCACGACCGCAACATCTGGTTGTTATGGCCGTGAGCTTTTTGTATATATAGTAGCCTAAAACAGTGTTTGAATCCCCTTTATTCTTTCTATATAATCTGTAAATAGCATGTTAGAGATGGAAACTATATTGCATGAACCTTAGGTCTTTTCTTATTTTATTTGATCTTTCATTGCAAATTTTTTACTTTGCTTTGCTCAAATGATAAGTGTGGCATGTTTAGAAATGATAACCAAGTTACATGATCCCTTAGGATTGTAGTTAGGATTTTTCTTCATTCTTTGCTTTTGTATGAACTATTTTTAACCTCCTATTCTTTATATGTTATCTTTGAAAAGTTTAAAATAAAAACCAAGATTAACAAAGTAAAGCCCAACTTTATAGTTGGGTGAAAAGGGTGCCTAAGACCTTCCCTTTTCATACATTATCCCTCGAACCCTCTTTTTCCCTGGTTAAGTTTAAAAAGACTTGTGGCCTTCTTTTTGTTTTTCTTGATTTTTCTCAAAATTCAAGTGGCGACTTTATTTTTCTAAAATGTGTTTGGATATCTTGGATTTTTTGTTTTAAAAAGAAAAGAGCATTTCTTTAAAAACAAGAAATATCCGATATAATTGTTTTCTTTTGAATGCGCCTGGGAGAAAATGCATGTAATTTTTCTGGAGACTCTGCTGGGTACTGATTTTTCAAAAAAATCATAAGAGGGCTTAACTTGAAACGTCAATGGTTCTTGTTGTAAACTTTTTATTGGTATTCGCATTTGCATTGTGCATATTTATGTACTTGATTATCAAAATCCCCCGCTCCACCGAATCAATACCTCGGTCAGTTTACTGTCTCGAAGCTATGTCGGGGAAGCCAGGAAGATTTCTGGCTACATGCTCCCATAGATGTGGCAAAAAGAGTTATTGCGTACTACTTGACCATGCCTTGCACCATTACCTGGCATAAGAGGTATATTCTTAACTTTATTTAGAAGGTACACTGAGTACAGACCTACCAGCCTTCTCTTGTTGCATATAGTTTCTTAGACCCTTTCTTTTAGGATCAATAAATCTTTTGGGGTTATGTGATTTTCTTTTTATAGATGCTTTTTGTTTGTATAGTTAGCACCCCATTTAGGATTAGTTTTTATTTTCCCAACCCATTATCGAACATGAGTTATTCTGAGTGTAGACTTGATTGACGAGTCCTTTGATTTATACTAGGCCTTTTAGCTCCGAGAGTTAGAACAATAGCTCTGGGCAGAGAAGAACCTATACACATTTGGGCCTAATCTCCGAGAGAAAGATTAAAATGTGTAGAGCAGTTGAGATTACTGATGGCAGATCCAGAATTAACCATGGCAGACATAATGAGGGCAATTCTAGAATTACAGCGAACAGTTGAGGGAGTTAATATTGCCGTGACCAATTAGGCCAAGATCTAGACTCAGTGCTAAGCGCAAATCCAAGCCCTACAAACCTAAATTGTTGAACCCAATGTAGTTCTCCCAAATGTCTAGAAGGATGGAGTAAGAGACAACATATGGGATGATAACTTGGGACCCGATAGAGCCCAACAAGCAGCTACACCACCTGTATGGTCGAGAATCTCAGAAATCCTAGCCACCAAGAAGTTAATCTTGTCTAATAAGCTCAACAAATTAGTGATGATTCAGACGAAGACCTGAGGAGTCGAAGATTATATATTAGACGTGGAAGGGCTTTGTTGATTTCCCGATGTTAAACTCCCTAAAAAGTTTAAGATGTCCGATATGGAGAAATTTGATGGAACCAGGGACCTGAGAATTCATTTGAGGATGTACGTGAGAACCTTATCTTCGATGGGGATTAGTGATTAGTTAAAGACCCAGCTTTTCCAACGATCTTTGTCGAGAGCACCCAAAAGTGGTTTCTATCACTAAATGATGCAAAAATGAGAACCTAAAAAGATATTTCTACTGCATTTGTCAACAAATACAATTATAATATCCAGCTTGATGTTACTACTCAAGAACTCGAGACTACTAGGCAGGAGGCTCAAGAATCTTTTCTCAAGTTTCTGACCCGTTAAAGGGTCAATGCAAGTAAGATGATGAATAGGCCCACTGAGAAAGAGCAAGTAAGGATGGTGGTGAAGAATCTATAGCCACAATTCCAAAAATTTCTAATTACGCAGCACATGATGACATTTGAGCAGTCTTTGATACTAGGATATAGATAAAGGGTGCCTTACAGTCTGAAGATTTCGGGAAAGGTGAGTCAAGCCAGAGAATGATGAGGAAGCCTTATGCCAACAACCCGAACAATTCCACCAATTTTGTGAACTAAAGTTATGAGGTGAACATGTTGAACCCAAATTCGATCTAGCCTAATCTATCCACATAGCCCGCTACCCAAAACCAACCCTAAAACTAGAAAAGAACCTTCACCCAGCTCACCATTCCATAGACTTCCATTTTAAGCCATCTGATTGAGAGGGGTCTCTTAAAACCTTTGGAACTGACCCCGCCACCGAATCCTTTACCAGCTCGATATAACCCAACCCAGTATTGTGCCTTTCACTAGGGGCGTCATCCTCTAACCAACAATTACATGAGGCTTCAGCATGAGATCCAAGATATAATAAATAACAAGGTGATTCCCTTACCTACTGTCATTCAAAAGCTAAATGTGACCACCAATCCCTTGTCGAATCACGCAGCTCAATAGAATGTGAATGTTATTGAAGAAGGGGCGAAAGGCTTTGATTCGACGAAGTTCATAGTACCCGTGACAAAACCAAAGCTTGTTGTAGATTTGCCGTCTGGTTAAGATGTGTTGTTAATCAATGACTTTGTTGAGGAAGTGGTAGACGATAACTTTGATGGCTTCCCGATATTTGTCATTCATAGGGAAGAAGGTTTCCCTCCTTCCGATAGCGATGATGAAGAAGATGAAGAGATCAGAGGTTTGTGAGAAGACTTGGCATGCCTCGAGGCATTGGATAACCTAGAAGAAGCCAGGATAAATATCAAGTGGCATATTCCAACCATTTTGAGCAATGATGTAGCATGGTATGGAGAGGTCAAGCCAAACTCGAAGGTTGAGGAGACAAAGAAAGAGGTACTAAAAATAGGAGAATCATCGAAGGGAAAGAAGGTTGACAATAGTGAGAATAGACAAGAAGAGAAGAAACCAATCAATAAAGAAACTGAGAAAAAAGAAAAACAAGAAGAGAAAGAGAAAAATCTGCCTTAGGTGAATTTCTTGGGAACTGCGGGTCCTATGTTCGATCCATCAGTATATATCGTTCCTGTTCACGAGCCAAAGCTGAGAACTCCTCTACTCAAGGGGCTAGCTCTATGCTCTCTCGACGTAGAAGAAATCTTGTACATAAAAGAGAATGATCTGTAGGAATTGGAAGAATTAGAGAAAGAATTCATGGACATAGAATATGATGAATGAGAGGATGTTCCAATATGGCATCCGATTGTGAAAGAATCATATGACCATGGGGACCCTTGGTCATATATTTATGAGGATTCTTTTGATAGAGTATCCCTACCTCATCTTTCGAGATAGAGACCGGTATCAATGAAGAATTCTATTAGTTTACACAAAATGTGATGGGAATCAAAGAAGATCTTTGGGGAGTTAGAGAAATTAGAGGAGAAGACGGTCAAGAAAAGATGAATGTAGATGATTTTTAGATCTTTTGCGGAGGATGATGCCTAGTGACTGAAGTTCGAGAAGTGACCGATCAGTTTGAAGGCCTGTGGGAGCCCGAAGAACAAGTAGAGCATCTAACGAGAAGTGGGAGGCATTTCAAGCCGGCCCAACTGGAGAAGGGGCAACCAAGTAGAGGTATAGAAGAATCGAGAAAGTAAGGAGAGAAATAGAACTACGAGGATGAAGACATGGTTTTGAAATAGCTCAGGAAAATGCAGGCAAATGTAAGCATTTGGGGACTACTAGTGGCTTCTCACAAGCACTGGCAGGCAGTGTTGAAAGCTTTGAACAGTGTAGACATTCTGATCAACATTTCCCCCTTTTAGTTGGTTGGAATGTTGGTACCAGCAAAACAGCCCAACGTAATCGCTTTCAATGATAAGGACTTCCCATCGGAGGGACCATCTCACAACAAGCTGCTGCATCTGACGACTATCAAGTGTTTAGTGAAATAGGTACTGGTCTTCTTGGTGGACAACGGTTCTGCGCTCAACGTGTGCTCATTACAAACTGCTTACTACTTAGGGTTGAAGACACAAGATTTCAAGCCAAGCACGCAAGGGGTGCTAGCTTATAACATTAAGCAAACAAATGTTCTGGGACTAGCGACATTTGCCGTGACAGTAGGACCGCTGGAAAGCAAGCTAAAATTCTATGTTCTTGACGTGCCAGGGTCATTCAACCTACTGCTAGGAAGGCCCTGGCTACATAACCCAGCAATTAGAGAAGTTCTATCAACCTTTCACCAGAAAGTTAAGTTGATCAAGGAAGGGATAACTGTCACAATTTTGGGAGAAATTGGCTTGCCAACCCCGCTTAGTGTCACCATCCCACTCCTTGAGATCCAACACGGAGAAGAAAACCTTCTTCTCAATGGGTTTAACTTTGATGAGACCAAGGTTATATAAGTTCTGATGAACAAAGAAGAAACTATGTGAACCCGAGGGTGGTGGAAATGATGAAAAGAATGTTCGACTTTTCAAGAATGGGACTTGGCAAGAATCTACAGGGAATATTGGAGCTGGTCCCCATGTACCACAATCGACACAGATATGGGCTCGGATACAAGCCGGAGTTAGGAGATTCGAGAATGGGAGTGTAAGGGTTTGTATACTGAAAATCATATTTTTAGTATTTAATTTAATTTTAATAAAATTAATTTTTCATTTTATGAGAATCTTTATG
>JAUMHN010411280.1:2356-14384 GCA_032360265.1 Heliamphora ciliata
AAAATGGGCTTATGTAGCAAGAGTCCATTGTCGGGTAGCAAGAGTCCATTGTCCATTTTCATCTCCTTTATGCTGATGGTACTTCGATTTTTGTGGGTATTGGTCCAAGCGAAATGGATTTTCTCTAGTGTGTGCTTTTTTGCTTTAAGGGTGCTTTGCTTTAGGGCTATGTTTGGCCTTTAGGGTGAACTTTGCTAAATCAGAAATCATCCCGGTTGGTGACGTTCCTAATGTTGGGGGTTTAACATGGATATTGGGGTGTAATGTTGGAGTTCTTCCTACTTTTTATTTGGGTTTGACATTTGGGGTGAGACTAAAGATGCAGGCGGTTTGGGATGGGGTGATTGAGAGGTTTCAGAAGAAGACGTCAAGGTGGAAGGATCCGTATATTTCTAAGGGAGGCCATCCTACTATGCTCAAGAGTGCTTTCTCTACTTTTCCTACCTATTTTCTGTCAATATCCCGGTGTCGATTGTTGGAAAGCTTAAAATGCTATACTTTATTTGGGGTGGTTTGGGGGATGGCTTTAAAGATCATTTAGTTGTTTGGAGTAAGGTTTGTTCCTTGGTGAATGAAGATGGTTTCGGCATTCGGAATCTATCACCTTCAACAAGGCCCTTCTAGGAAAATGATTGTGGAAGTTTGCAATGGAGAGGAATAGTTCTTCAAGGATGGTGATGCGAAGCAAATACCGATCCTTGAGTGGGGATTGGAGTACTAGGCAGGCGGTTACCTCCCACGGTATGTGTTTGTGGAAGGGTATTAGGAAAATGTGGGATGAGTTCTTGAAGCATTTTTTTTTTTTTTGTTTTGAAGTGGTGTCTGGAGACTGAGTGATTTTTTGGTCAGATGTGTGGTGTGGCCGCATAGAGATTAGTATGGATTTTGCCGACATTTTTGCTTTGGCTAGGGACAATGAGGCTTAGATTGTGGATTATATTCGTAGAGACTATGACAATTGCTTTCGGGATGTTAAGTTGAGAAGGGATCTTTAGGATTGGGAATTGGATCAGTTATTTGTTCTTCTAGGGGTCTTGTATGATCACCGAGGTGGATTAGGTGGGATGGATGTGGTGAAATGGAGGGTGGATCGTAAGGGGAGTTTTATTTTTGGGTAATTAAGGGTGATATAAGAAGAAAAGGCATACGTGCTTACAAGGGGCATACCCCACGCAATTACTAACATGTTCCATTAAGAGGAGGTTCCCTCCTTGTAAAAACCAACCAAACCCCCACTACAAAGCAGGGGATATCCTATTTTAAGACAAGACAAACAATTCCCTTGCATAACTACAAACATAACTAAGTATCCATACACAACATGGATAGCTTGACATTCCACACAGTCGGCCTAGGCGAATCACTACAACAGCATAAACATAAAATTGAAGTGACCTCAAGAGCAACAGCTAAGAAACCGTCAAAGAGTACCGAGCTAGATCCCTAGTCCCAGCCAGCATGAATTCAGCACCATAGGCTTGTTATGACCCCAAAATAGCCGGACATGACGTTGGAAACAGCTCCAACTCAAGTAAGCGGGAACTCAAATCAAACACAGAAGACACTAAAACAAACCAACTGAAGAGGACAACGGGATTGCTGCAAATTCAGGGTAAGAGGTAGATGGAACCCCTAACCAAGCTCAAAGGGAAAGGATCAAAATTGACAAGACCAGCCCTAGAGTAGACACCCCGGACGATCAAAAGCCTTGACCATCAAAGCCATCCTCGCCATCAGATCCTGTCTAACCAATCCATTGCTAAGCGTAGCAACTCCTCCTGGAAAGCTGCACAACCACCACCCCAACAGCCAAAAGAGCCATAGTCCCACCTAGTCAAGAGAGAATATGGAGACTGCTACGAGCTCAAGGACCAGTAATGGATGCTAAGCCAAGTTAGCAACACCACAGGAGCTCGAGCCCCCCTGTAACATCCCTCGGAGACCAGAAAAGGAATGATCCAACCAAGAGTGACAAACAAACAACAATACTTGTAGCACTCAACAGAACTCTAGTACTACCAACACTACTTGCAAAGCACAAATGATAAAAGGGGTCCCACTGGATGGAGCCAGTAAATCAGCAACCTCAGGTTTAGGGATAGATGCATCCCCCTAATCATATATGTGTAGAAAGCTAGGGCAAGACCTGCCCCACAGAAATCCGAATCAAAAGAAGTAAACCCAAAACATCCTCTACCATCAGGTGTCGTCCTCACAAACTACCCATTGCTAAGCAAGTTTAGCCACACAAGCTAAACTCACAAACAATCAACATACGCCACTAGAGAACCCAGTCACATCCTTAAATATGGGAAGACACGTCATGGCTACGCCCCGTCAAGGAATCAGTTAATCCAAAGGTAATAGCCTGAGGAGGATGGACCCTTTATCTATGCCAACAAGAATACAAAGACGGTTTAGCCCCAGGAAACATTAAGATCGGTGAAAGCCTGGCCATCGTGTGGATCAAAAGACACACCCTTAAGCAAACACCACCATTGGATCTCGTCAAAGTAAACTCAGGCACCATCAAAACCTCCAAAGAACTAAAAACCGAGTGCAGGCATAGACTAGAAAAGTATGGCAACCAAACAACAAGCCAATGAACTAAAAACCTGGTGCAGGCATAGACTAGAAAACTATGGCAACTAATCTACAACTGTAGCTCAGTATCTCAGATAAGCAGCATGGTCCCCAGTGAAGGATGGGGAGGGAGGAATAGAAACCAAGACACGACGGTTAGCAGAAATCCTACCCATAACCAAGTTAATTTAGTTCCCATGCAAATATACCGAACATACAAAAAGCTCTCCGAAAGTCCCGAATCACTTTAGTCATACGGTGCACTAGGGACACCGGCTCACATCTCGATTAGCATAGCCAGGGCCCACAATAAATGTACACCCCACCTCTTGTCTAAAACAAACCAGTACTGCTAAGTGAAATATGACTTTAATTACCCAAAAGAAGTGGAGTATGACGTCAACCCATAAATTCCGTTGGCTGATATACAAAGCCTCATAACTACTGCCCCAGCAGATATGCAACTCAGACATTGGGCAGGCCATCTTTTGCTACCACAGTTTAACCATCAAACCCATGCACCAAACAGCATGTGAAGGAAGCTTCATCTTCTTCAGCACTCTTTAGCCCAAAAAACATTTACAGTCTTCTGATGTGGAATTGTCGCTAGGACAAGGGAAGCACGCCATCGTTTTAACGTGCTTGAGCTATTTAGCAAAGTTTCCTGCAGAGATGCAGGCTTAAAACAAATCCCATGTGCATCCTGGCACTAGAAAGTAGAAACCAGACCATCCTCAATCTCTAAACCCACATGTAGCACAGCAGCATCAATGGCAGAATAGCACAAGGACCGAGCCAGCACCAAAGTTGACCGGCCTAGATCTGTGAACTTAAGTGGCACAAACTTCCATGGATGCCATCTTCTTGAGACCCATAACAACTCAATCATGAACGAAGTTCCAGGAACTTACTCACCATGATATCATAACAAAATGCGTGATTGGAGCAATCAGAACTTAACTAAAACAGAGTCACATACTGTGGGAGTCATAGCACCGTGTAGAGATATTAGCGTAGAAATCACGAAATCCCACACCCCCCATTGAGGAAGAACCCACCATCTGATAGGTATCACACATAAATCTAGAGATAACTTCGATTATAACTCAGTCAGAGGAGGAGCTTAATCCAGTCATCATTGATAACATTGAGAAAAAAATCTCCAACTTCGATTAACATCGAATCAGCCCTTCAGCGATTCCCCATATGTATGGATCCCACGTACTACTCAACTACATCTCATTCTCTTAGAAACATCGGTACGAGTCATCCACTTGAAGCCTTGAACCAGATTGCACCATAAGAACCTTGGGGAGAGCTTCCTCCCTAGAGAGAGAAGCTCTTCTATTATGTATTTAACAAAAGGTTTAAGTTGAGTTTTTCGGTCAAATCATTCTATGGGAGTCTGATTGGTAACCAAAATGTGTTTTTTCATGGAGGATTATTTGGAAGGTGTAAGCCCCGTCATAGTGGCTTTCTTTGGATGGACTGCCACTCATGGAAAGGTCATCTCTATTGATAACCTCATCTGGGGGGGACATGTGCTGACTAACTGGTGTTGTTTGTCTGAGAAGATTGGGGAGTCTGTTGCTCACAAGGATCCACTGTGACAATTGAGTGGGAGCTGTGGAGTTTTGGTTTGCTTTTATGTAGGGGAGTTTGGGTTTTTGAGATGGATGTGGGTGTTGTTTTCTCGGGATGGAAGGGGGCAGAATCCTGAGGAGGCGTAGGATGGAGTGTCAGTTGGCTTCCCATGTGTGATGTGGTTGATTTGGGTAAAGTGGAACATAAGATTCTTTGACGGGGTGGAGTCTCCTTTGTATAGGCTAAAGGGTGCTCTTCTCAGTAGTTCAATTGACTTTATGAGAGTTTCTCTTTTTTTTTTTTTTTGAGACAGTTGAGTTTTTTGATTCTATGTTTGTTGTTTATTTCTTTTTTGTAGAGGCTTTTCTAGCGTCCTCTTTCGAGGGTCTTTTTGGGATTCCTTTGTGGCTTATATATATATATATATATATACTTCTTACGTATAAAAAAATAAGCAGTGCTTGAGCTTGTTGAAAAAATGGCTAGTTGAGCCTGAACACCCTTAGCAAAGCTGGTCATGATCAGGAGCTGATCCTGAACACCCTTTCAACCTTTGTGAGCCAATCCCATGCTTCAAAGTTTGGCTTGGCACGGCAAGCCTTGGCTCATTTGGAGTTCTTAATGGTATAATTTCTATATTTAACTCTTCTGCCATCTTTGCAGATCTAGCAGATCAGGTGCAGATGAGCAGCATGCAGTTGGAGATATCATTCGGCGATGTGGTGTTTGCCAGGAATCAGATATGTTGCTTAGGCGGAAACCGGTAACCGTTTGCTAGTACATTTTGCATGATGTAAATAAAAAGTAGAAAACGTTAGTCTCTATGTCTTTGTTTTCTATGGGTGGCTCTATTTACGCTCACAGTTTTATGTATTATTTCTCTATCACTTTTATTTGTATAGTTATAATATTACAATGTAAGCAGTAGATGCAGCAAAAGTTGAAGATGAAATGGTGTGTATATTTATGTAGCATAAATGGAAATCGTTAATAGTTAATACTGCCTTGTAGGTTTTTTTTCCCCTGAAATGCATCTGATATCCTTCTACTTCAATTCTAGAAAGTTTTCGTTTTGTCATTATCTTAGATAGATTAATATCTCGGAATAGCACGCGAGATATGCAAATGGTTAAACATTGCTTTCGTCTTGTTCTTAGCGTACGAAGTCTCCTGTTTCTTACTTTAAATCAGTTTATCTACATAGATGCTCTGGATGAAATTTTGTAGTTATTTCTGGATTTCAAACCTCATTCTTCTACCCCTCAGCCCATCATACATTATGAAATTTTGTCTTCTTTTTTTTCCTTTTTGAATATGGTGAATGGTTTAACAGATTGAATTTTACTTTTTTTAACTTATAGTGTGGCATTAAGAATGTAGAGATGTTACTCCTTCTGATATTAAACAATTGGTTCCTTCTGTGCAGGATGGGAATTTCATGGTAGGCTGCTTGGGTTTTCCACAAGTAGGTGTTTTTCCCCTGATATTGTTAATTTATTGAATGTCCTACATATTGGTCGAACCTCTGAAAGAGAAGTGAATTGTTCTCTTATATCTATATATAAAATGATACTAATATATGCATGATATATGCGAAATGTATTTATTGCTCAATTCAGATTAGATTGAAGTTTTTCAAATATTTTTTTGAGGACTGTGTGTGCGCGCGCGCGCGTGTGTGAGTGTGTGTGCCTGTGTGTGTGCATGTGCGTGTGCGTGTGCGAAAAGGAAATTCACAAAGATTGCATGCAAGTTATCTTTCGAACAAAGCACCATGTTCCTGTTGAAATGACATCTTCAGTTTCTGGTGTTGATTTGAGTGAATTATAATGTTAATTTTTTCATATTGCTGCTGCTTCTATTTCATCTTCATTTTCTTCCTTTTTCCCATTACTTGTGAGGAAAATCCTTTGTTCTGAGGATTCCCCACCCCTTCTGTCACGCCCTGCTTTTTAAGACACAGCAACATGATTGAGGAGAAGTATTAATCATAATTTAAAGTCCAATTGTTATACAAGTGACCAAAATCATGTCACAAAGCCTCAAGGTTTTGTTGTAGCAATTACATAGTCAAAATTGCATTAATTTAAAATCCAAATAAGAGATGGGGCTACTTCTAGTAAAAAGTTGAGGTCAAAACTCCAAAGGGGCTGATTCCAGTAAAATCAAACAAGTGCCTGGACATCCATTTTTGGATAGATACAAGTCTTTTAATTAACATCCATTTTTAGCCCATCAAAAGCTAGTTGTGGCCTTAACCGAAATTTGAGGAAGTGGTTAGGACCTTAATAAAGATTTCTGTAAAAGAAAAACATTTTTCAAGTATTTGAGACATAAAAATCTTAAAAAAAGAGCCCATGTGAAAATAACTATACAAATCCAATTCCCTAAACTTCCAAAGCTTTCAGGTCTACTCATTGTACATTACGAAAACATCATATGTATACCATTGAACAGAAAAGGGGACATAATTTAGAGCATAGTCCAACAATGTAATATTATACGCCCAAATGTCATTTAATAATATAAAACGCTTCAACATAAATAGTCTGGCCACTCTATCAACTATTTCATTAATCTTCATAACCTACAAAAATAGTGGGGGTGAGCACGACGACCCGTAGTAATAAAAATATAGAAATTAAATGTAAGATAACATAGGAAACATCCTATGTACAAAATATTTAGACTTTTCAGGAGGTTTACTAAATACGAAAAGATGTGACTTTCACATGTCCGATTGTTCTTTTGTCGTCAAATGGAAAGTTAGCTCATAGGGCTAAATCAAAGTATACGTTTATCCCATTGATATATTTAACTCCTACCAAAACCCTTTTCAAGTTCAAGTTCCCGAACTTTAACTCCGACACACACAAAACTCCTTTTAGGCAAGTAACCATGTTTTTAATACACTACACAAGTGCCAAAACCATGAACTCAATTTTCAAATTATGGAACCAGTATTGTCTATCGCTTCTTGGCAACTTAACTTGGTTCCTCATTCATACGTCTTTTATGGTTTACTAATCCAAAGGTCTACTTACTGCACGTAGGTTTACCTTTTTGACCGATCTGGTAATCTATATCCTGCTTGTCCAATATCCCAATATTAAAGCATAACCAAATCAAGGGTCCACAACCCTAACCGACACCAAAGTAAACTTTCCAAGTTTAAACTCTTTTTTCTTTAAACAAAATTACTAGCGTACTTATTCTTTTGAAATCTCATTTCCTAGAGTAATACACCATTTAAAAGTTCAATCTTAGGGATCAAATTCTATGCCATTCCTTCATGGGTTCAAGCATCCAGACCATATTCCCTTTTAAGGTAACCCTTTTCCAAGTCAAAACCATTTTTCACGAACACACTTGAAACCAAAATCTAACCATTTTTAAGAACCATGTTCCTGTTGCTGGCGCACTAGTAGTGCCTTTTCCATTCATTTCCTGAAATGACAATCAGATGATAATTTTTCCAGATTCATGACCTCATTTTCCCTCTATGATTCGGAATTTATTGAGTGAATTATGAAGGTTAACAATCAAGATTCAGGAGAAATTCCAATTGTTCTCTCTCTCTCTCTCTCTCTCATGAAATCTTAATGTGAGCTGAGAGATTTGCTACTGCTTGATTTTGCAGAATTTATTTTTCTTTTGGTGACTCAAATTAATTGCTACCACATCTTTGCAGTGTAGGAACGTTGTCTGGCTTCCGGGATCTGTAGCTGAAGCAACTGTTACCACTAATATTTGCAACATATGTACTCCAGGTTATCTGGACTCTGCTTATATGTAGCTTACCTAGTAATTTGTATGGTCACTTTATTTATGACACGCATTTAGTAATAGTCTATGTGATTACTCTCTATTTTATATTTTATTGATTCCGAAGCAGCTGTTACTTCTAATGTTTGCAACTATGCACTCAATGTTATCTGGACTCTGCTTATATGTAGCTACGTAGTTAATTTGTATGGTCATTTTATTTATTACATAGATTTAAGTATTTGTTGAATGATAGTAATAGTCTATGTGATTACTCTCTGTTTAATTTTTTTGAGGCACTGATAGTAGAGAATTGTTTCACAGGTCCTGTTTTCATGATTCAGTTTAAGTTTCGGCTGCTGGAGATACCACCAAACTACAATGTTGACCATTTAGGTATGCCTTAGTTCGAAGACATATAAGGAGTGATTATTTTATCCTTGCATAAGCTTTATTTATGATGTTAAATCAGAACGTACATGCTGGCATAATTGCTTGGCTGTCTATGCATTAATTGAAGTTAGGTTTTCAGCATTTTGATAGTTACATAGCGCATTTAGTTTTGATTAAACTTAGACTGCACATTTATGTTTTCAATTTCACACTTTGTTTAGCTCTACTCATGGTTATGTATGCTTTCTTGTCCCTGGGGTTGAGAATATTCTTTCAAAGAATAGTTATGTCATAAAGTATTATTCATAGTCATCATGGTTATGTCCGCTTTTTTAGTCACCATGTTGTAAATTGTGAACAAATCAATGCTATCTTTGTCTCTCTATCTATGTGCTGCACTTATTCTTTTTTTTTTCCCTATCAAATGCTGGTGTTAGTTAATGGTCACTTTGCCCAACGGTAAAGCTTGTCGTTAGCGTCCACGGTGGTGCGAGTTCAAGTCATGAATGCAACCTCTCTAAAAATGGGAGTAAGGTTGCATACATCTTGTTCTTCCTAGACCCTGATCTAGCAGGGGCTAGTCTGTTGCACTGGTGCACGTGGATCTCCCTTTTAAATGATGTTGTTAGTTGTATTTACACCTACATCATCCACTAATGTGATTTTGATCCTGCAATGCTTACATCACCACGAGGCTTAACAGTTCATCAATCACTGTGGAAATTTCATGTGGTCATAATGATTCTTACAGGAGTTTTAAAGGTTATTTTTTGACAGTCGACGCATTTTACAATCTAACACTATTGGAGATTGTGGTTAAACAACTCGAGATTGGTGTGCGTCGGTACCAACGGTTTTATTCGACTGCACCAAGTACACAACCCAACCACGCGTATCGAGGTGCCAATATTACTAAGCTTACAATGTCATCCTAGGTTCGAAGCATGACCTAAGGATCCACTCGGGATCATCAGGAGGATAAATAGATTGTAGGTTAGAGTTGGGATTGTAAAAATGTATTTTCGGTTGTTTTGTTATTTTATTGTTAGCTAAAGGGCAGTTTAGTCTTTAGGGCTAATTAGGGTTTAAGTTTTGCGCTATATATGTTTTGTAACTTTATCTTTAGTAGCTAAGTTTTTTGTTAATAGCAATAGTATTCTTTTTCGTCTCCTTTGCTATCATAGTATCAAAGTCACCATCAAAACCCTGGCTGCCATCATCGCTGTCCCCTTCCTCTGGCGACGAACTTCATCTCTGCAGTTGAAGCCCTGGCCCAATCTGACGACCTATTCTTCTCCCTTTGGCGCTGAACTCCATCTTTACTGTTGAAACCCTAGACCTCGCTGACTTTGCATCTTGGATCCTTCGTCGACCCTTTCCGACCCTTTGCCGACCTTTGTACTCAAAAACCTTATATCTATTGCCAAAAACTTTTACCTATCTTCATTGACCTACTATTTGGTGTTGGTCGAAACCCTAGCCGACCATTGACGACTTTGCCGACCACCGACTCTACATCTCCTGCATCATCGGCCAGCACCACCTCATCAGGGACCTCTTTGAAACCCTAAGCATCAACTATTGTGAAGGCATCGCGACTGCATTGACCTCATTGGCGATCTCCCTTAAAAAACACGCCGAAACCCTTGCCCGACAATCGCGATTGCATCATCGACCATTGCTACGACCATTGTCGACCAACGCGAACATTGTCGATGACCCAGCCAGCCTCCTCGACTAGCATCGGCGACCTCGCTGAAGTCTTCGTTAGATCTGCCCTCCAAACCTTTGTTTGGTGTCACCGATAATCGTGACGAACCACGCTGACCAGTGCGACCTCGTCGACAACTTTGTTGGCCTCCTAAACTAGCATTGGCAACCTCACCGAAGTAATCGAATTTGTTCTTTGCCAAATTTGGTCTTCAATTCCTTGTTTGGCATTTAGTACTTGTTGTTGGTTCTCTGTTTTGGTTTTTGGTCACGGTTCGGTGTACAACAGATTTGGTCCTCCTCGTTCTTGTTATTTTGGCCCTTGGCTTGCTTGCAAAATCTCTTTGGTAAAAGCTTTTCAATATCTCATGATATGATATTTTTTTGGTATTTCTTGATTGGAGTCGTGATATTTTGACTAGGCTCGTGATATTTTGACTCATTGCTGTGAGATTATGGTATTTTAGTCTATTTTTTGTTCTCTGACTTGTTAGACGATTAAATTGCAAGCTATTAGCATCAGTTTGCATGGGAATTATTAGCATTGGGCATGACTTTTTGGTTTGAGAATTTGCGTACAATTTCTTCACGAGTTTTGGCGTGCCGTTTGGTTTTTCTCACCTTTTAGTGGTGCTCCACTTTCTTTAGTGCAGTGTCCGTTAGACCAGTTTCAGACCATGCAGGTATTCTTTGGGCTCCAATCTCATGCGTATGCTATGACTACTATCTCTTCACGTTTGCATAGTTCTTACCGGTATTTTCCTTACTACTTTGATATTTGATTTTGGTTCTTCTCATCATATGACACCTAATTTTTCCAGTCTTAGTCATTGTACTTTTTCCTTTTCTCCAATCGTTATTTCTATTGCCTGTGCCACTTATGCAGCCGCAGGTTGTGTCTATTTGTTTTATTATTTCATCTTTATCCTCTTCATTATTAATATCTAATGTCTTTTATGTGCCATAGTTGACTATCAGTTTATTATCTATTAGTGAGCTTTCTGATTTTGGTGTTAACGTTTTGTTTTCTTTCTCTGGTTATGCTATTCGGTATCGGATGCCTCAGAAGTAGGTTGGGATTGGGAGTAAGATTGGTGATTTATGTGTTGGAAAGATTGCATCTTCCTTTGGATTTTTGCTATGCGGTTTTATCTTTTTCTCTATATCAACACTCCTCTCCTTTTTGCTCTTGGCATTTTAGGTTAGGTCATCTATCTAGAGAACCTATAAAACAGTTAGTTCAGTCTCATTGCTTGGGTCAGTGTCTGCTAGTGACATTTCTAAATGCAGTAGTTGTAAACTTGTAAAAATGTCAGCAGTAACCTTTCCTTAAAACACTTCGCTTTCATCTCCTTTCTCTCTTATTCATACTAATGTATGTGGTCATTCTCCCATTGCAACAAAAAGCGGGTCAGTGTATTGCGTTTCCTTCATTGATGATTATAGTCAGTTTTATTTGGTGTATTTGATGTCTCACAAATATGATTTCTTTCATACTTATTGCATATTTCACTCCGTGGTTCACAATTAATTTTCCACAACTATCAAGATCTTCTGTTATGATTTGGGTGAAAAGTATTTTCTAATAGAATTCACTCACTTTTTAGTTGCATCTGGTACTATTCATCAATTTTCATGCTTAGACGCTCCTACATAAAATGGTAGAGCTGAAAGAAAACATTGACACATCCTTGACACAGTTTGCTCCATTTCCTTTGCTCATCTATCCCTGCTACCTTCTAGGGAGAAGTTGTTCTTACTGTAGTGTCTTTTTTATCGCATTCCTACACCTCTTCTTTTTGGAATTTCTCCTTACGAAAAACTAATGGGTCATACTCCCAATTACTCTTTGTTACTTGTTTTTTGTTGTGTTTGCTGTCATTCTTCCACAAAGAAAGCACAATAAACTTTTGCTAGTTTTGCTCATTGTGTCTTCTTCGGATATGGTATTCAACAAAAAGGATATCGGTGTATATAAATGGTTTTGTGTTTC
>JAUMHN010411300.1:2354-36897 GCA_032360265.1 Heliamphora ciliata
TATGTAATTTAGTCTTTTTTTATTAATTTCTTAGTTTACTCACATTTCACACTTAACACATCGTTACTTTTTTATTATTTCATTAAATAGTGCTAATATGTTTTGATAATTACAACTTGTTAGTACTGTTAATTGTTATAATAATGCACTAATATTTATATGGATATACCTGTCAATACTATATTTATATATGATAATTAAATAGTTGTATTTAATTTCTTTCATTTTCATGATTAGTTTTTATTTTTATTTTTATTATTTTCATCTTTTGATGTTAGTTTAATGTAATTTCCTTTTCAAGCATTTACGTTTTTTTTCTTTTCTTTTAATATTAGTATAATTTTTTTTTCTAACACTTTATTTTCTTTTATTTTCCTTTATTATTAGCTTTACTTTTCTTATAAAGCTTCATTTTCATTTTCTATAACTTTATTTTTTTATAGTATTTCTTTTGTTAAACCCAAAAATCACAAAAAGTGTTTTAAGTTAGTTATCACATTTAAATGGTAGTATAATTTTCTCTTTTAATAATAATTGAAACTCATTTGTTCATTTCATTTATTTTATTTTCCTTTTCTTTTGTTTTGCTTAAAAAGATAAAATCCGAATAGTTAGATTTTTTTAATTAATTTCATAGCTTTTTTTAATCTTTTATTTTAGCTTAATTTTTCTTTTGTAAATTTTTTCTTTATTTTCTTTTCTTTTAAATCTTTAAGTTTTCTTTTGTTGTAACACCCTTATTTTTAATTTATTTGTTAGTAAACACTTTTTTTAATATAGATTTTTTGATACATCTTTTACTTTATATTTAGTATTAAATATTCATCATATTAATGTTTATCTAAATGTATGTTTGTGATATGCTTGTTTTGGTTACTTTTTTTAAATGTATGTTTTGTATGTTAGTTTAGTGTTTACTCATTTTATTTCAAAATTGTATATCTTATTTTGTTAGGAATTCATGATTAGGTAATTTTAGCAATTTCTAACATGGTTTTGTTATTTTATTTAAATTATGATAATTTAGGTTATTTTGGTAAAATTGTATGCAGGTGTGCTCCATGTATCCTTTAGTTAGAAATTGCATGCCGTAGAATTTAAAATTTTATTTTCTTATTTGATTTGTATTGGCGTTCTATATACATATGTTATATATTTTTTATATTTGATTTTGGATGTTCTCTCTTTGTTTTATTTTTTTTATTTGCATACATTTGAGAAATCTTATTAAAGAACCACTGATGATTAGTAGAGGCCAACCTTACGGTTGGGCGAACGGGGTGCCTAACACCTTTCTCGATTTGTACCTTAGCCCCCGAACCCTCTTTCTCTGGTTAAACGTTTCAAAGATCAGTGGCCATTTTTATTTTTCTTGGTTTTTCTAAAAAATCAAGTGGCGACTCTATTTTTAAATAAAATGGAATTTTCAAAATTTAGCTTTCAAGGTGTAAAAATATTTTTCAAAACATCATTTGAATTCTCATATTTTTTTTACCATTACCAAAAACTCCAAAATTCTTGCGCCACAGTATTTTCTGGCGACTCCGCTGGGGACTGGTTTATAAAATTAAATAAGAGAGCTAGAGTTGAAAACATTATTTGTTCTTTGTATGAATTTCTCATTTGCATTCTCGCATGCATGTGCATTGTTATTCACACCCCCTGCCTGGTATACCTGATGCTCCGATCGTTTATCCGTTTTGGGAATTATTAGGAAAGCGGGCAAGCCTTACTGACTGTACGCTCTCATAGGTGCAGTAAAAGAGTTTGAGCGTATTGTTTGACCATGTCCTACACCACTACAGGTATTGGAGGTATATACCCGACTATATTCAGAAGGTACCCTGTTCGATTGGCCAAAACTGGCCTTTTGCATAAAGTAGCTTAGAACCCTCCATTAGATATTGCTAACCCTAGTAGGATTATATGTTTTGTTAATTGTATGTTTTGATTGCGTTTGTTAGGATTGTTTGTTTGGTTTAGGCTAGTTCTTTTTTCGAGTTCGACCCGAGTTTTCTGTTATCCTTTGGTTAGGTTAGCTTTTCGCCTTCGGGTTCTTACCCGGCCTTTGTTCTTCACCTTGCTTGATTTTCACACCGTAGTTTTCTCGGGGTCATGCCCATGTTTTATTTTGAAGTCTCTAGGGCAATTTCTCTCTCTTTCGGGTTCTTCCTGGGTTGTTAGATTCTCTCCCGTTGTTGTGGTAGGCTCGTTTCTTTCGAACCTTTGATATACCCGTGTGAGCTAGTTCTGTTTCCCTACTGTTATGCCGCCCATTTCTCCCCCTAGAGTTTGGTTAAGCTTCTCATTAGCCTTCACCCCGAGTTTTTGCATGTCCTGTTGTTATGCTGCTAGTATGGCCCCGATCGGTGTATTGTTTCAGCTTCCGTGATTATCTGCTTGTGACTTACTATTTCGGGTATCTGGGATGTTTGTTACTTGTCGTCAGAATTCTTGTCTGAAAAGTGTTTGATACTGGTTATTCTGCTTTTGGGATCCAAATTTTCTTTTGGTCTAGATCATTGAGCTGGGAAGATTATAGTCGACAACGTCTGGGCAAGATCAGGGTCAGGCGAACTCTATAGAATATTCGAACAGCCAGCTGAGTCATCAAAAATGGCAAAGAATGAAGTTAACTTGACAACTTTGATGAGAGCTATTACTGAGATACAGAGAGCTGTGGAGCAGCAGACCCAAGTTCAAAACCAATGTCAGGCGCAAATTCAGGCGATTCAGACCTGTTTGCCAGGCGCCAACAGACAACTGAAAGATACAAACGAGAACGGTGAAGACTTCTGAGACAATAACCAAGGATAGGAGGCACCGCAAGTTGTTGCGGCACCTCGGGTCCCCCGCCCGATAGTAGTGGAAGAAAAAATTACTGCCCAGTCTAGGGAGTCCGCACTGGCGAAAAAGATTGTTCGAATGGAGAAGGCACTGAGAAAGACAAAGGGAGTGGAAGAATACATGCTGGATGTAGGCAGTTTGTGTTTATTCCCAAATGCCAAACTGGCCAAAAAATTCAAAATGCCAGAGATGGAGAAGTTTGATGGCACTAGAGACCCCTAGGGATTGACGATCAGCTCAAGGACCAATT
Source organism: Heliamphora ciliata (assembly GCA_032360265.1). Taxonomy (NCBI): domain Eukaryota; kingdom Viridiplantae; phylum Streptophyta; class Magnoliopsida; order Ericales; family Sarraceniaceae; genus Heliamphora; species Heliamphora ciliata. Next base: position 5,452 of record JAUMHN010411300.1, read on the forward strand.
GTTCCACCGATCACTTTCTGAGGCAGCACAAAGGTGGTTCCTCTCTTTGGAGGTGGCTAAGACTAGAACTTAAAAAGATATAGCCGCTGCATTCATCTGTCAATATAGCTACAACGTTTAGCTGGACATAACCATCAGAGAGCTAGAAACAACTCGCCAGGAGAATCAGAAATCATTTGTTGATTTCCTGACCCGGTGGAGAGGCAAATTAAGTAGCCAAGATGACGAACCTCCCACTGAGAAAGAACAAGTGAGAATGGTGGTGAAAAATTTATAGTCCCCTCTAAAGTGTTACCTCATCACACAACCACTCTCTACCTTTGAGCAGCTATTTGACGCTAAGGTGCAGATCGAAGATGCCATTCAGTCTGGAGATATTGAGAAAGTAGAACCCAGCTAGAAATTGAGAAGGACCTTCCCTGTAAATAACCAAAATCAATATGATGTTACCAACCTCATGTCACGTTCGAACGAGGTAAACCTTCCAAACCCTTTCCTCCTTTACCCTGACAATCAGCAGGTAAGCAACAGTCAGCAGGTACAACAACGGCCAAGGAGAGTCTTCACTCCCTTTAATATTTCACTAACCGCTGCCTTGAATCGACTTGTCAAGAAAGGGCTCATCAAGTTATTGGATCCCATGCTGGTGCCTGATCCCCTCCCCCTAAGATACAATGCTTCGCAGTATTGCGCTAATCACCAGGGCCACAGACATCTGACTGATAAGTGTATGAGATTGCATCATGAGATCTAGGATCTCATCGGTAACAAAGTGATCCCTCCACCGTCTGCCTCTTCAAAGCCGAATGTCACGACTAATCCCGTGCTAAACCATGGCAAGCAGTTTGGGGTAAACTGCGTAACTTTGGAACGGTCAAAAGATCCAAGCCAGTATATCTGTTCAGCGTGTCTGCCACACCCTCATGTTTCAGTTATCGAAGATTAGACAGTTTGTTCACTGATTATGAACTAAAACGGCTGAAATATGATGGAGGAGTGGAATGATGATGCTTGGGATGGATATCAGGAGGCAATTCGAGCTAACCAACAGGAAGAAGATGAACACAATGAGGAAGACGTCTGGCCGCTGGATTATTTGGCACGGCCTTATGGGTTTGGCCACGTGCTTGATGGCATTACTCTTTCCCAACTTTTTGAGGAGGAGGTATATGTCGATGAGATGCAATCCTACTAGTTTGTGAGTGTTGTGCAGAAATCAGATGGGACTGAGTGGACTGAATTTTGGGTTGCTCAAGAACAACACGTAGAGTACATTGTAGAAGACATCTGGGAAGAGGTCGATAAGACATGGGCCATTGAGGACAACGAGGAAAGAAGAGGGAGAGTAGTGGTCGGTGATTTAAATAATCTGTGGGCATTTGAAAGCCCTCTATGCATAGACAAAGTAAGATAGACTGAAAGTACAATACCAGGATTGTGGGATCCCGAGGATGGTGTGGAACATCTAAACAAGAGTGGACAACATTTCAAGCTGACTCAGTTGGACAAAGGACAGTCAAGCGGGAAAGGGAAAGAGAAAGAACAAGAAGAAGAGGATGACGCTGTGCTGAAACAGCTTAAAAAGATACATGCCAATGTCAGCATTTGGGGCTTATTGATGGCCTCACATAAACATAGACAAGCTGTGCTGAAGGTCCTGAACAAAGCTAGTGTTTCGATAGATGCGACCCTAGAGCAACTCGTTGGGCTCATTCTGCCAGTTGTAGAGCCAAAAGTTATTTTCTTTTCTGATAAGGATCTGCCAGCGGAAGAAAAGAATCATAACAAACCCCTGCACATAACCGTTAAATGCCTAGAAAAGTGGATCCTGGTGACTCTTATTGATAATGTGTCTGCATTAAATGTCTGTCTGCTTGGAACAGCAGTTTGCTTGGGACTAAAACTAGAACATTTCACACCTAGTAATCAAGGAGTTCGGGACTACGATTACACGAGGAGAGATGTGTTGGGCCTGGTATCATTCGCGTTATCATTAGGGCCTCTGGAGATTTTAGTTGAGTTTCATGTGCTGGACGTACCAGCCTCCTTTAATCTGTTGCTGGGCAGGCCATGGCTGCACGACCTGAACATCCAGGCAGTGCCATCGACTCTTCACCAAAAGCTAAAACTGATAAAGAATGGGACAGTTCTGACCATCCATGGAGAAGACAGTATTCAACCCCCAAAAGGAGAAGGCTCAACTCTCTTGGAGGTTCAGCATGGCGAAGGGGAAGTGTCACTAAGTGGCTTCCAATTCAATGAAGCGCAGGCTGTGCAGGTGCTATTGAATGAAGAAGAGAAGTACATCAATTCGAGAGCAGCTACAATGATGAGGCAAATGTCCTATTTCTCGGGCATGGGGCTAGGATGTAAGCAGTAAGGTATTCTAGAACTTGTCCAGGTATTTCCAGTTTCTCGCCATTTCGATCTTAGATATAAACCGACGAAAGAAGATTTGGAAGGGTATAAAAAAAGGACGGAAGGCTAACTACTTAAGAACACTCAACGGGTACTTTATTAAAGAGGGAGAAGATTTCCCGTACTGTGGATTTTCGGAGCCGCGGATTGATGAAGGAACCAACCAGAAGTTGCAAGGGCTGGAAATCTTCTTCGGCCATCAGTTATTCGATATGAAAGAAGATGAAACAGTGAAAGGGGAAGTGTAAGGAAAGAAGATCCAAGGGGAAAATTGGGCAGACAAGCTTGATGGAATCGACATGTGTTGTTCAATGAAAATATGGCGCAGCTGCACGTAACCGACCCAGACTGTTTCATGATGGGCTTCAGCGCATCAACCGACTGCACCAAGCTCATTGTCGATGCAGCTACAAAGGAAGTGAAGAACTGAAGCTTAGAGTCTTGTGATGTGCAGGTTGTATGTCCTAAGTCTGAGTCTAAGTCAGAGTCTGTGGTTGAGAGTACGTCTGTTTATGCACCTCCCTCTATTTATGCTTCTGAGTTTGTAATTTTGTCTTTCTTCAATGAAATGAACAAAATTTCTGGTTACTCTGCTTTGTTTGATTTATTTCATACGCTTTTTGACCATTTTGAATTCGACGGAGATATTTTCAAAGAAATAAAACTTTTAATAAAAAGAGAAGAAGAAATGCACTCCCAACCAGTAATTAAAGAAACTTTGTCAATAAATTTGGGTAATGAAACTAACCCACAAAATATACAAATTGGTTCTTCTTTATCCTTAGTTGAGCGAGAGTAATTAATAACTTTATTAAAAGAATTCAAATATGTATTTGCATGGTCATACGAGGATATGCCTGAAATTGATCCCGACATTGTCCAACACTATATTCCCTTGTACTCTGATGCTAAATCGGTCAAATAAAAGTTAAAACAAATTTGGTCAAAATGGGCTCTGAAGATTAAAGAAGAAGTTTCCAAACAAATCAATGCTGGATTTCTAATGGTAACTGAGTATCTGAAATGGGTAGCCAATATCATGCCAGTTTTAAAGAAGGACGGTCGTATCCGAGTCTACGTGGATTTTAGAGGTCTTAACAATTCTAGCCTAAAGAACGACTTTCCACTGCCATACATCGATGTTTTGGTTGACAGTACTGCAGAGCATGCCTTGTTATCATTCATGGTTGACTTCTCCGGATATAACTAGATTCTGATGGACCCCGAAGACAGAGAGAAGACGACATTCACTTCACCCTGGAGCACCTATTGTTATCGTGTAATGCCATTTGGGCTGAAGAATGCAGGGGCAACCTGTCAGAGGGATGCCACTATTTTACTGCATGACATGATACATAAGGAGGTCGAAGTGTGTGTGGATGATATGATAGTCAAGTCCAAGGATCGGGATGGCCACATCGTAACACTGTGAAAGTTCTTTGAAAGGATTCGAAAGTACAAGATGCGACTCAACCCACAGAAGTGTACCTTTAGAGTTACTGCAGGAAAGACGCTTGGGTTTATGATCACTCAACGAGGCATTGAAGTCGATCCTTCAAAGATCAAAGCAATTTTAGAAATGCCTCCTCCGAAGACCGAGCGAGAAGTTAGGGGCTTCTTGGGTAAGATATAGTTCATCAGTCAATTCATCAAAAAACTGACAACTACCTATGAGCCGCTCTTTCACTTGCTGAAGAAAGGAGTTGAGTTTGAATGGGATCAGAAATGCCAAGACGTCTTTGAAGTTGTACGACAATACCTACAAAATCCACTTGTTTTAGCTCTTCCCGAACTTGATAAGCCACTGATCCTTTATTTGTCAGTGATTGATTTAGTTATAGGATGTATGTTGGCACAAGAGGATGAAATCAAAATTGAAAAGGTGGTCTACTACTTGAGTAAGAAGATGACGGGGCCAGAAATACGGTACACACCACTGGAAAAGACATGTTGGGCTTTAGTTTGGGTTTCCCAAAAACTGAAGCAATACTGTCTTTCACGGTAAATATCATCTCCCAGATGGACCCGCTGAAGTACCTATTTGAAACGCTGAAGTACCTATTTGAAAAGCTGGCACTGTCAGGAAGGTTTGATTGATGGTATTTGTTGTTATTAGAATTCGACCACAAATTTGTTTTCCGAAAGTCAGTCAAGGGTAAAGCAGTGGCAAAATTTCTGGCCGACCAATAACTTGAGGGAGGTGAAGACATAGAGTTCCAGTTTCCTGATGAGTTGCTAATGTATGTAAGGGATGATAAGTGGACTCTATATTTTGATGATGCATCCAATCAAGATGGCTATGGAATAGGAGTCCTTTTTGCCACTCCTGATGAATCGCATGTCCCATTGTCTTTGAAGCTCAATTTTGAAGTTACCAACAATCAAGCTGGGTATGAAGCATGTTTAGCTGGATTGGAGGCAACCTTAGAATTAGGGGCAAGGAAGTTGGAAATCATTGGAGATTCGGCATTGGTGGTTTCACAAGCGAGAGGGGAATGGAAGATCAGGGACTTAACCTTGATTCTCTATCATAAGAGCTAGAGAAGTTGATACCATGTTTTGAATCAGTGATCTTTACCCATGTACTGGCCACCCTAGCATCCATGATTGACATGCCACTTGGAGTCCGAATGAGGCCTCTAGTAATCGAACAGAAGAGAAAGCCGGCATACGAGACGACGACTGCAATCGAGGAGGGTATTGACGGACTTCCGTGGTATTTTGACATCCAGAACTTTATGGAGAAAGGAGAATATCCTAAGTTTGCCAGCAAAAAGGACAAAAGGATAATACGACGATTATCAGCACAGTTTGTCATTTGTGGGGAAAAACTATACAAACGAGGGAATTTTGGGGTCAATAAGCTGTGTTAGCACTGAGAAAGGCTAAGAACTGATGAAAGGGATACACGCAGGAGTTTGTGGGCCACACATGAGTGGGAACATATTTGCCAAAAAGATCCTATGACAAGGATATTTTTGGATGACAATAGAGACAGATTGTATACAGTTCGTACGAAGGTGCCATAACTGTCAGATTCATGCAAATCTTATGCACGATCCCCCATCTAAATTGTATAATCTGACGTCACCGTGGCCATTCTTAGTATGGGGCATTGATGTAATCGGCAGTGTAACACCGAAGGTGTCGAATGGACACAAGTTCATTTTAGTGGCCATTAACTATTTCACTAAGTGGGTAGAAGTAGCCTCTTACTCAGTATTGAAAGCCTTTCATGTTGCTAAGTTTATTAAGCAAAACATCATTTGCCGGTACGGGGTCCCCTATGAGGTTATCTCAGATAATGGTTTGCATTTTCAAGGAGAAGTCTTGGATCTTTTTGAAGAATACCGGATAGTGGCCCGTAAGTCCCCACCATATCGACCGCAGACCAACGAGGCAGTCGAGGCAGCATACAAAAACATCAAGAAAATTCTGCAAAAGACGATCAACTCACATAAGGATTGGCCGAAATATCTACCATTTACACTTTGGGGATACCGGACATCGATTAGAACTTCAACAGGAACTACGCCATACTCTTTAGTGTATGGGATGGAAGCCATGCTCCCCATTGAGGTGAAAATTCCTTCGCTAAGAGTAGTAGCCGAAACCAGTATTTCAGAAGCAGAATGGCAGAGGAAAAGGATGGAAAGTTGCTCTTGTTTGATGAAAGAAGGTTGCAAGCTCTGTTTCATGTATAAGGATACCAAAGGAGGATAGCTCGAGCGTTCAACAAGAAGATTAAGACCCGGGATCTTAGAGAAGGGGACTTGATTCTTAAAGAAATCAGGGTCCCTATCTTCGACCCAAGAGGCAAGTTCAAACTGAACTGGTCCGGATCGTTTCAAATTGAAACCATCATGACTGGTGGTGTAGTTATCAATATAGATTTGGACGGTAATGTGTTGTTCTCCACACCAGTAAACTTTAACCAGCTCAAATAGTATTATCCCCGAGGTAAAAATAAAGAGAAAATAAAAGCTCGTTGAGTTGAAAATCAAAAAGGCAACTCATGCAAAAGTTAGAGCTGCCCGCAAGATCAAAAACTCGAAAGGGCGACCTTAGCAAAAGTTAAGACATTACAAAAGGAGAACATCAATACCCGAGTGTAAACCAAGCCCGAACTACGTTATGGCCTGATTCCATCTTTTTGGGTTACGTAGGCAGTTTCTTTTAAGAAGTCCGATCACATTCTTTGTTTTTAACCATATTTGAATCTGAGTCAGATCAATTCAAATTTATTTCTCGATTTTGATAATAAAGTCATTTAATTGAATCGACAAAAAAACTTAGAATAATTTTGAACCTTCTTAAACATAATGTGGGATTTTAATTCGGGTTACAAAGTTTTGAAAATAAATGGGAGAGCATGCAAGTCCATCTGTGCAGGGATAGCTCTGAGAAAATACATTAGTGTGTCGGAAGAGCGTGCAACAGACGGGTCAAACGGGATGGGAGCTTCTCCAACCCGGATGCCGGTGATCATGGCAAAATCAAGAGGCGTTAGTGTAGCCTCAAACGTGGTGAAGTAGAAGGTGTTGGTGGTATCCCACCACCACTTAGCTAGGGTAGTCAGTCATACCCGGTCATTGCTCGTCTTACCAGAAGGGGTATGGATCCAGCAAAGCCGGAGGCATCCATATAAGTCCGGCTGGGAGCAATGAGGGTGTCATACCACTTCAACACCTCTCCGGAGGTAGAACCTTCGAAGCCTCTGATGTAGTGACCAGACTGAAAATAAGAAGACAAGCAAAAAATATGTAAAGAGCAGATCAAGCAAGAGATATGCAGAAAATGGCTGAAAGCAATAAAAACCCTAGGTTCATGTGTGTGTGATAACCTTTCGGTTCTCCCAAGCCCTAAATATTAGGCACCCTAAGACCTGGTCAGTTAGGCAAATCTCCAGAGCCTTAGAAGACTAGGCACCCTAAGCCTTGGTGCATCAGGCAAACCGTCCACGTCCTATTAGAAGATTAGGAACCTCAAGCCCTAAAGATTAAGCACCCTAAGCCCTAGTGAGCCAGGAAAATCTCTCAAGTCTTAGAAGACTAGGCACCCTAAGCCCTAGTGTGCCAGGAAAACTCTGTACGTCCTAGTAGAAGATTAGGAACCCTAAGCCCTGGTCCGCCAGGCAAACCCAACACGTCCAAGTAGAAGACTAGGAATCCTAAGCCCTGGTGCGCCAAGCAAATCTTCCTAACTCTAGGTTCATATGTGAGTGACGACCCTTTGATTTTTGCACGTCCTAGTTGAATATTATGACCTAAGCCCTGGTGCGCTAGAAAAATCTTCCTAACTCTAGGTTCGTGTGTGAGTGACGATCCTTTGATTTTTGCACGTCCTAGTAGAAGATTAGGAACCTTAAGCTCTGATACGCCAGGTAAATTTCTATCATTTTATGTTATTAGTTCTCTTCGTTTTTCCCAAAAATCAAAAATAAAAAAATCTTCCATTTGATATTTGTGTTTTGCCCATTTTTCCTGATTTTTAGAAGTTTTTGCAAATTTGTCCCTAAGATTTTTGAAATTTTTTTTCTAATTTTCTAGGATTTTTCCAAAATTTTCTTCTAATTTCCTAGGATTTCTCCAAAATTTTTCCAAATTCTAAATTTTCCCAAAAGTTTCTAAAATTTTTCAAAATTTTTCAAAATTTTTTCAAAATTTTCTAAGATTTTCCAAAATTTTAGGATTTTTTTGAAAAATTTTCCTTAATTTTTAAGATTTTCGACAAAAATTGCCTATAATTTCTAGAATTTTTGATAAAAAAATCGTCATTTAGTTTTCATGCTCCAAAAATAAAAATAAAAAATCCCCTCTTTAGATTTTTTATGTTTAGCTCAAAAAATAAAAACAAAAAAAACCAATCCCTTAATTTTTTATATTTTTCCTAAAAATAAAAATAAAAAAATTTATCCCTTTATTTTTGTGATTTTTGCTAAAATAATTGCCTTTTAATTATTTGCATCTAAAACCTTATCCCAGTGTCCCTACTATTTTAATCTCCATTGCACAAGTACCTAAGCTAAGATTTTCAGTGCAAATCTCACAGCAATCATCACCCTTGTCATCATCATCACATTATATCATATCATATATGGGATCCTAAGCATGCGTCTACATTTGATATATCAGAAAAAACATGCTTTGATAATTAAACAAGTAAGGATGGGAAACTTACCGATGGATGCCGGCGAGAAATATGCTGATTAGGCTTTCGAAGAAGTACATCATAGCAACAGAGTCGGTGGGTGGCTCATAACGCCTCATCCCACCTGGAACCAGGCGGTGAGGCACTGGGGCGTACGTGTGTGGATCAAAAGGCGCCGGATGGCCCTCCATAGCATCGAGATCGAGAAAATCGGCCATCTCGACCTTAGCAGCAGCGTCTGCAGCTACCTGTGCCTCGGCCGCTGCTCGTGTCTCCTCCTCAGCGATATAGTGTGAGGCACGCTCCGCCTCAAACATGAGGGCATCCATTGCACCCAGCGCAGTGGGAGGATGAGTGGTGGTGAACCCGCTAGCAGGACGGCTGGAGGTCGTGCCTCCGAGAGTCCCCATGACAGAGCTCTCACTCGCGAATGAGCCTTGGATGGCTCTTACGATATCCTCAAGGTTTCCGTGGCTCGCCATGTCAGAAAGAGCAAAGGAAAAGGTAAGAAAGGTAGGAGATAAGAGGAAGTCACAAAAGAGTAAGAGAGAGCTTGGGAGAGCAAGGGAGGCTAGAGAGAGAGTGGGATATGAGCGAATGGCCCTCACCCATGCGCCTTAAGGACCTTATGCACGCCTGGAGTTGGCGGTCGCCACTTCCAAAGTGAGCGATCGCTATGTTAGTGAAACGCCGCATGGCGACCGCCATGTTGTAAGGGTTTTGAACTGGCGACTGCCATGTTAGACGGATTTTGTCTTGGCGGCCGCCAGGATGTCAACGGTCACACCAGTTTTCAGTTTCTAGAAGGGCTGTTTGGGGGTTTTGTTATTTGTTTTGTTTTTTTTATATTTCCTTTTTGTACAATTATTTTATTTGTGTGTTTATTTTATGTTGTTATTTTCCTTTTGTGCGAATTATTTCATGTGTTATTTCTAAGAATATTTTTGTTAGCAAAAATAATTTCTAAAAAAAAAATAAAAAAAAAAAAATTCCCCTCAAAAATAATTTTCCTTATTTTGTGTGTGTTTTTCTAAAAATAATCTTGAGGGCTTTTCAAAAATAATTTTAAAATCTTGGGTACTTTAAGAAAATTTTTGTGTGTGGTATTCTCTCCGGATAAATTTAATTTTATACCGTGACTTGGTTTTTAATAATTTATATCTCGTGCTTCGTTTCGAATTTTTAGATCTTGACTCGACCTATTAATTCGTGATTTCTTTCTAGATAAATTTAATTTTAAGCCGTGACTTGGCTTTTTATTATTTTTATCCCGTGTTTCGTTTCGAATTTTTAGATCTTGACTCGACCTATTAATTCGTGGTTTCACCCCCCGGTAAATTTAATTTTAAGCCGTGACTTAGTTTTTAATTATTTTTATCCCTTGTTTCGTCTCGAATTTTTGGGTCTTGACTCGACCTATTAATTCGTGGTTCTCTCCGATAAGGATGACTTTAAAGTCTTGACTCGACTTTTTAGTTATCTTTATCCCGTTATCGTTCCGAGTTGTTAGGTTTTGACTCGACCTATCAATTTGTTATTGCCTTCCCGGTTGAGGTAATTTCTAGAATCTTGACTCGATCTTTTTGATTATCTTATCCCCAGTCGAATTCTTAGATTTTAACTCGATCTTTGACTTGTCTGTTTGCGCTCCCTTTAAATATTGACTCGATCTTTAGAAATTTTTTAACCATACCAGCACCTGCATCATGTTAGCATCTACATCGTGTATTTCTTTCATTGCATCCTTGCATTTTGCCCTAAAAACTACGTTTTGGTCTGATCTCTAGCAAAGGGGTACGTAGACAGCTGAATGAAAATTCAAGTACGACCAACATCATATGCATGCTTGTATGTTTGTGGCCTAAGATTGACGGCTTGGTCAAATGGCTGTTATCTCTGGATCTTTGATATAACTTGCATCACGCGTTGCTATGCAAGTTATATCAAAGAGGGACAACTGTAGACACCCCAATTTGACCCCGCTTAATCTTAGGTGAATTCGATGATGAAAACAGTTAGAATGGTACCTCAGTACGATTCTCGAAAAATGATCCAAGCTCGGTATTTGAACCCAATCATCAAAATTTTCAAACCAATGAAATCATTTTAAACCACCAGCTCCAAAGTGGCGACCGCCAATAGAACTTTTTGAAAACTTTCACTTTTTGTCGCAACCGCCAACTCCATTGTGGCGACCACCAATAGAACCTCTTGGAAACCTATCCAAAAGTATCGACCGCCACCTACAACATGGCAACCACCAACTTGCATTGTGGCGACCACCAATAGAACTTTGTGGAACCTTTTTAAACATGGCAACCGCTAACTCAAGACATGGCGACCACCAACTTCAAATGGCCTGACGTGTCTCAAAACGTGTCAGCATCTCATTGGTTGAAGAATTCTATAAATACCGTATCCCAGCATACGTTTTCAAGACATAATTTTAGAGAGAGTTTTAGAGAGAGAAACTCTGCCGAGTCGCCAAGCAATCCCAAACCCTGACACCGAAACCCTGCCGAAGTACTGAGAGCCGAACCTCAGATGCCAACATTGAAACCCTAACTTGGATCTGGAGGATTGGATCGTTGGCACCATTCTCCGACTCGAGGATTCCTTAGCAATCGAGATATTTTGTTTGGATTCCCGATCTTTCTAACTCCAATCCCTCTCTTGGAGTGATCAGATTGGTTAAGTTCAATTTCAATTCGGGCATTTATTTAGTTTATAGTTAACCTTGTTTACAATTTACTTTGCCTTATATAATTTAGTTTTTTTTATTTATTAATATCTTAGTTTACTCACATCTCACACTTAACACATTGTTATTTTTTCATTAATTCATTAAATAGTGCTAATATGTTTTGACAATTACAAATTATTAGTGTTGTTAATTATTATAATAATGCACTTACATTTATATGGATATAGCTGTCAATACTATATTCATATATGATAATTAAATAGTTGTATTTAATTTATTTCATTTTAATGATTAGTTTTTTTTTATTATTCTCTTCTTTTGATGCTAGTTTAATGTAATTTTCTTTTTAAGCATTTATTTTTTTCTTTTCTTTTCTTTTAATATTAATATAATTTTTTTTCTAATATTTTATTTTTCTTTATTATTAGCTTTACTTTTCTTATAAAACTTCATTTTTTTTCTTTTTTTATAGCTTTATTTTTCTTTTATAGTATTTCTTTTGTTAAACTCAAAAATCACTTTTAAGTTAGATTTTTTTAATTAATTTCATAGCTTTTTTTAATCTTTTATTTTAGCTTAATTTTTTCTTTTGTATACTTTTTCTTTATTTTCTTTTCTTTTAAATCTTTAAGTTCTTTTTTGTTATAATACCTTTATTTTTAGTTTCTTTGTTAGTAAACACTTTTTTTTAATATAAATTTTTTTATGCATTTTTTATTTTATATTTAGTATTAAATATTTATCATGTTAATGTTTCTCTAAATGTATGTTTGTGATATGCATGTTTTGGTTATTTTCTTTAAATGCATGTTCTATATGCTAGTTTAGTGTTTACTCTCTTTATTTCAAAATTGTGTATCTTATTTTGTTAACAATTCTTGATTAGGTAATTTTTGCAATTTCTAGTATGTTTTTGTTCTTTGATTTAAATCATGATAGCTTAGGTAATTTTGGTGAAATTGTATGCAGGTGTGTTACATGTATTCTTTAGTTAGAAATTGCATGCCGTAAGATTTAGAATTTTCTTTTCTTATTTGTTTTGTTTTGGTGTTCTATATACATATGTTATGTATTTTCTATATTTGATTATGGATGTCTATTTTCTTTATTTGCATGCATTTGAGAAATCTTATTAAAGAACCAATGATGATTAGTAGAGGCCAACCTTATAGTTGTGCGAACGGGGTGCCTAACACCTTCCCCAATTTGTACCTTAGCCCCCGAATCCTCTTTTTCTGGTTAAACGTTTCAAAGATCAGTGGCCATTTTTGTTTTTCTTGGTTTTTTTCAAAAATTAAGTGGCGACTCTATTTTCAAACAAAAAAAGAATTTTCAAAATTTGGCTTTTAAGGTGTTAAAATATTTCTCAAAGCATCCTTTGAATTCTCATATTTCTTTTTACCATTACCAAAAATCCAAAAATTTCGGCGCCATAGCGGTCGAGATCGTCCGTGTGCCCAAGTTCTGAAAGGAAGAGACGTACATGTCCCGCAGGAACAAGTGGGCGGTATTGAGGTTATTCAAGAGATACTCATGACTATGCGAGCATTAGCCGAGGCAGCTAGAGGAGAAGCAAGAACTCCCGAGCCAAGGGCTGTGAGGACGATAAAAGAGTTTAGATGGATGGATCCTCTAACCTTTTCTAGGAAGTCTAATCCAAAGTTGTTATCGAGTGGTTAGAAGTAATCACTACGATATTTCACACACTGAGAATTACGAAAGACAAGTTAAGGGTAAGACTTGTGGTGTTCCAACTATAGGAAGATGTGCGAAAGTGGTGAAAGTTCACCAAGACGATTGTAGTGGGTACGTTGGCCGTTTTCACTAGAATTTTGCTAGAGAAGTACTTATCAGGATCTTCGCGGGGCACCCGCCGGGAAAAGTTTCTCTTCCTCATCCAAGGGAACATGACAGTGGACCAATATAAGGCCAATTTTGCGAATTTGTCACAGTTTGCACCAGAGATGGTGGCAATTGAAGAGTTAATCACTGAACGATTTTAGCAGGGTCTTTGACCCTCCTTTAGAGACAAGATTGCGATTCTTGGAACTCGAGTCTACACGGAGTTAGTGGGGGGCCGCCATCAAAGTTGATAATGCACTGGTTGAGATTCGTAAGATCAGAGAGAGAAAGTGACAACCAAAAGACACGAGGGCATAGTCAGGTGGGCGTCAGTATAAGAAGCGAAAGTCAAGTTCTAGTTCTTGTCGTATGGGATCCCAGCAGCAGCCACATTCGGCATCGGCACCATCTATTCCGTTATCAGGACTTTCTGAGTGTTAGGAGGTGTTTTCCTTCTTCTGTAAATAACAGGGGCATCACACCAGGGAGTGCCCATAGAAGGGGCGATGACAGAGTCAGACTCAGGGGAGGGCCCCATTTTCGTGTTTTTAGTGTGGCCAGGCAGGTCACATCTGTCGGGACTGCCCTCGGGGAGGTAATGTTCAGAAGACTTCAAGAGCACATCCAGAGTAGACAATTCAGGGACGACAGGACTACGGTCAATCATAGTAGCAGTCGATAAGGATCGTAGAAGGAACAACCTAATCAGTGAGACAACTAGGAGCTAGGGGGAACAGCGGGTAGGATCAGGGGAAATTAAGGACGAGTGTGCGCTCTCATGGAGCCCAGGACTTCAATGGCACCTGTCGTACCAAATACCGTAGCTGATCTGAGGTACCTTTCTAGTGTAATATTCATGGGCCAGTATTCTTATTGATACCGGAGCATCGCCTTCGTTCATCTCATTCGCATTTTCATCTATATTGGATCTAGTTGTAGAAGTTTTGGATAATGCTTTATGGGTAGAGACGTCAACTGGTGGGGCTACTATGTTGAGACGTGTTTATAGAGCACATAAGTTAGAGGGTTAAGCATATCGAGTGGTTGTCTAGTCCTGGCTTGTTAAACCCATTGGAACATGAACGTCGAAATCTTTCGATTGATTACTGGTTTTCCTTCATGCCAGGAGAGTGTGATCTCTATGAATCTCGTGCCCATATCGTAGTCTTTTTGGTAATGCCCTATGAACCAGTATCATTGCGATTGTGAGAAGTTTAGGACCACTTCCTCATAGCTTTTTGGCGAAGGTTTGCTTACTCTGCTTGATAAGCACGAGCGCTCGGGTTGTGTACTCTAGAGATATTTGGTTGGAAAGCTGGTAGTGTAAGCCCTTTCTAAAAAAGGAGGAGGGGATTAGTGTTAAGGTGTAGAACCTCTGTCTGCAGCAATAGATCGAGGGTGGTTTGATAGCTTTGTAGTACGTGTCCTGGTTAGTGCTGGGTTCGTGACATCTTTAGTTCTCGTCAAGATAAGATTCTTATTGAAGTTCCTATGGCCGTTATTGATTCGCATTGCGGATCCCCCATAATCCCATATTGGTTTCAATTTATGCCTTGTTCGGTGTTGATGTCGTTCTGTTGTCTTGGAGTTGGTGTCTGGGTTACTCGTTTGGTAGAGGGGAAATTTATATCAAATGCGATTTAGACATGAGTGACAATGAGTTGAGTTTGAAAACCCTTCGTGGGTGTGGCCCTTTTTGAATCAACCTATGTGCCTAGGCTAGGGTGTGAGAATCTTGTTTGTGTATGGAAGAAATTCTTTTGGGAAGATGCTCAGAGTCTGCCTTTGAGAATTTAGAAAGAGGTTATTATCCTATTATTCTTGGTGAGATTAAGTGATAGCTTTGATTGTGGGGTTGACATGAGTACGTTAAAGGATTAAGTAACTGAGTGCGAGTATCGGAAGGGTAAGGAGACAAGACGCGATACGTGTTGTATGGGTTTTGTGCTGGACCTTGGGTGGTTTTGGTCACAGCTTATTAGCCCTTATCCGTAAGTGGGTATACTCTGTGTCGGGTTCGGTTAAATCCCCGTTTTCATCCCTAGGTGGTTAATGATTCGTAGTTTTGTGTGGACGGTCTTGTGATGATGTAAAGAAATACTTGTACCTTCTTGTCTTCTCGACCTTTATATGTAAAGCCATGTGGGCTATTTGATTTCATTCAGTGACCCTTCCTACCTGGGTGTCGCCAAGACTTTTGCTGGCATGAATCCTTTAATCGTGTTCCCATGCTGACGAAGTATTGTTTCTGCTCTAGTAGCTAGCCCTTTATATAGCCCTTATTTGGTTTAGAGAGGTGCAATTACCATTCCAGTTTGTTGTGTGTAACCCGAGTTATTGCTACACCTTGGATTTGGCTTTCCTCGCCATTATGAAATGAATCCTTTGTTATAAGATATATCTTGTGTTGATGATCTTTTATCCCGGTCCTTGGGATTGTGAGACTATGACTGTTGTTGAGCCATAATTTCCCGTTGATTAAAATTCTTCTTTAAGAGCCGCCCTTGTTTCACTTCAAAATCTTGCATCGTGGTAAATCTCTTTACAGTTTGAGTGAGTCCCTCCCTCTTAAACTTTATATTTGTTGTTTCTACTCAAAACGAGTACCTCGTTGGCTTTAGTGTCGGTACAATGGACGTATACTACGTGATTATGTGCTTTGGGGGTCCTCTAGTCATCAATCAGTCGGGGGTACTTGAACTAGGTTTTGGTTGTGCCTTAGGTGTAACGCGTGTGATTTCCTGTAAATGGTGTCATGGTTCGACAACATGTGTTTTGGTTTGCGAAGGCAGTCCTAGTTGTGCGGTATTTTCAGTAAGGGTCTTAGTTAATGCGGGTGTGAGTAGAAAGTATTTGAAACGAGTACAAGTTGTGGTTTGACTTGGTGAGGTGCAATTGACTATCTGGATTGGGCACATTCGATGTGGGTTATATCTCGGTAATTCGATGGTGTGAGTTGAACCTTGGGTTATTGACCTTTGGGATGCTATTGAGATCTCTTTTTCACAGAGATGGTCGTGCTAGGGCCTAAACTTGTGCGTGAGACCATACAGAGGATCGTTGCGACCTATGAGCATTTAGTAACCTCCCAAAACCATCATAGAAGTTATGCAGATAGGAGGACGAGGCCATTGGCATTCGAGATGGGGGACCATGTGTTCTTGAATGTCTCACCACAGAAGGGATTGATGAAGTCTGGGAAGAGTGAAAAGCTGTCGCCACGTTTTATTAGGCTACTTGGGATCCTTGAGAGAATTGGAGAGGTGGCCTATTGCCTTGCCTTGTCAACACCGTTAGCATCAATGCATAGTGAATTTCATGTATCTATGTTGCGTAAGTATGTACCAAACTCTTCCCATATTTTGGATTGAACCGAGCTAAGAGTTGAGAACAACATCACCTATGAGAAGAGATTGGTGAGAATTCTTGATACCAAAGAACAAGTCCTACGGGGTGGAACCATTGCCTATGTAAAGGTTTTGTGGTTTCATCTTGGTGTTGAAGAAGCTACGTGAGAACGAGAGTCGGAGGTCCATTTGAAACATCCCAAGTTGTTTGATTCTTGATGTATGTTTAATTTTGGGGATAAAATATTTTAAGTGGGAGAAGTTGTAGGGGCCCGGTCCCTTTTATTTTCTAAAGATTAATTAAACCTTGTTGTGATATTTTCTGTAAAAAATGGTTAAGTGTTTAATTTTGTGAAAGAATTAAAATTTAATCATGATAATGATTGATGATGATAAACATATGCTTGGTAATGCTTAAGAATAATTATTGTGGGTTGTTTGGATTAGTTTGGAGGTGTTTGGCTTAAAGTTAGAACCTTATATAATTTCTTTTTTTGGTGTAGCTCCAGCGGGGGACCTCTCGAGCGGTCCCAAGTTTGGTCGAGCAGACTGTCAGCAGCAACATTTTAAAGGCGTGGGTTAGCTTGTTTTATTTCATTCCTTCCTCATTCCTTTCTTTTTTTGTCCGAAACCTAGCCCTAGAGCACCCATTAGAGGCCTCCCGCGCTCCTCTTAACCCCATTGAAGACCCTCTCTTGCTTTTCCCTTGTCTATATGCCATTGGAGGTGAACTACGCGTTGGAAGCTAGCTTCTGTGATGCCTCAGTTTCTGGGCACGTCGGGACATAATTAAATATAAATAAAGGGATATTCTAACCATTCATTCATAAATACGCATTATCATATTACATCATTGAAGTTCATCGTTAGCCAAATATATATAAGCATTTACAGTTTCACAGGAAAATTACAAAATTACAATGATCGCTCGAAAACTAAACAAAAGAGCAAAAAAAGGACTTGATTCTTCATTTAAGCTTTGTCGGGATCCGCCTGCTTTGGGAATTCACCTTGATTATCGTATCCTTCTTCGTTGGGGATCTTCTCTTCAAAAACTTCTTCCTCCTCACTTGTGGCATGGATACTATGTTCCAAAACCCAAAAGAAAACACTCCAAACTCTTTAACTAATCTCACGACACAAAATTCACCACAACACACTCCATATAACACTTAAAATATTTATATTCAAGGAGACAGGCAAATTTGAAGCATACAACATGGTATGCAGGTAAATAACTAATCATGCAAAGAATGTAATGATAAATGCAATACGAATGCCCAACCCAACATACACCAATATTAGAACATGAATTCCATGCTGAGAATTACAAGAATAGACTTTATGGGCAGTTGATTACCAAGCCTATCATTAGGCCTCGTTGAAAATAGAAACTTTGTTGCTGGGCTTCATGCCACAACTGTTTTACTTAATGGCAACGGCGTGGGGATGGGCCACATTCTTCGGGCCAACCAATATAATAATCAATGCGCATAACCAAAACAACCCACTTTAAGATCTGAGATGCTCGTGTTGGTGTTAACCCAAAGTCTAAAGTAACAATCGGGAATTTCAAGAGACACTCTACATTATTCAAAATACCAATAGGACTGCCACTTTCGAGCTCTCTCCGGATTACCCTTCAAAACACCATGGTAATGGGGTTTAGGTCTGCTATAATTGGGCTCTCTCCGAAATTACCACCTCAGTGGAGTTAAGTCCATCGAATTAGACACTCTCCGAAATTACCCATTTTGCCCGTGTCAACACTATTTCCACAATATAACCCTAACTCAAGGAGTAACGAAATCAAAGAGACGTGCACCTAACAAATATGATCGAGGTACAATGTAATCAAACCTAAGGTACAAAATTGTGACCCACAAGATGCCCCAAGTGCGATGTAATAATGCTAATAGTACAACAACACATTCCAAAGTACAACTAAATATAGCATGGTATAAAACTAAGCATGGCAAGATGTATAACCTAACGTAGCATAAGGTACAACAAGTTAAAGCATGTAGTACAACTTTCAAAAATATGATTCAATTCTCATGGCATGGTCATTTTTCATCACGTATTTACCTTAAAGTATTATTCATCTAATTTAAATCAAATAAAATACATAAATCATATCACACAACACAAACATGCTTCACCATACACTTAACCATTTATTATTCAACTTCTAATCACTTTTTTGTATACTACAGCAGCATTTTGAGATAGTTAGACTTTGATTTAGGTTCTGGTTTTTGGAATCATTATAGATAAAAATATACTCTGCAACTCTCATGTTGAACATTAAGATCCAATCTTAAGGCAACTAAGGGACTTAGCCCTCACAAGTGAAACAGTTTAGCACTACACAGAAATTTTATTGAAAAAGAGTCTCTATTGGGATCAATTTTTGGGTATCCAAATAGGTCCTACTAAGCTCGATTTTGGATATGTTCTAGTTCAACATATCCCTTACAAGTCTCATGAAGAGTGCTCAGGGTAGTTCTTAAGAAAAGGTTGGAGAAACAACTTGATTTATAAACTATGTTCAGGAGGCGTCAAACACTCAGCAGAGTTGGTATTTAACAGAGAGTTTAAAAATAATTTTGGAAATCATACAGAGGCTTTTGAGTCTGATTGTTGGACAGAAACTAGATTAACATGTTACCAACACGTTTCATGGAAACCACTTTTGAAGAAGGTTAGTAAAAACGAAAGTTTTGGGTTGAACAAAAAGGTGTGACAGAGAGTTCTGTAAATTACTGAACATAAATAGAGACTTTTAGAGGTTATTTGACCATTCACATATCAACATCTAGGGCTTATGTTTGGTGGTTAGTTAGATAAGAATGTTGGCTATAACTTTTATAAAGAAACCTAAGTTCTGTTCACGTTTAAAAATGGAATTTTTAGCTCTGCAATATAGACTGGTCTAAAAACGACATGTTTTGGAAAAAAGGCCATATCTCGGGTTTTACCCATCAAATCAGTTCAAACAAATTTTAGAAGAAAGATAACATCAAAACCTAGGTTTTTACATAAACAATACACTTAGAACATTTTTCTAGATTTAATTATGAATTTGCAAAAATCGAGGTAGAGAGCTCAAAATCCTTAAATCTCAGGCTTAACTTAATTCTAGCCACCTAGCATGTTGTGTGTCAAATTTTGATCATTTTTCTTTGCATGCATGTGTTATACACTTATATATCAAAACTCTAGAACTCATAATAGTCATAAAACTCAAGAATCTCAACATGCAAACACATCTTATCACATAAAAATTCTGAACAATCCTTATTCTCCTAGTCTGACGCCTTTTCATTTCATAGTTTGGTTCTTACTCTTGGTTTTGTTTTATGAGATGGATTGAGGGGAGTTTGAGGTGAGTGAGATTAGAAAGTTTAGTGGTTTTCTTACCTTGTTTAGAGACCTAAAGGTGGAAGGTGGGCATGGACTTAGCTTTGATTTCTCTTGGTTTCTAAAGACCTCCTCTTCTTCTTCTTCTTCTCCTGTAACACCCCAACTCGTTTTATTTTAGAAATAATTAAGTGTTGATGGGAATAAGAATTAAAACTCGATCTTGGTGAGTGTTTTGAGCTTGAAAGCGCATGAAAGACATATTAGAGGAATAATATGAGGCTCTAATGGATGTTCAGACAAAAATATGTGAAAAGTGTGTGAAAAAAGTGGCATACCTTCACTAAATTGGCCAT
The DNA here is from genome assembly GCA_032360265.1 of Heliamphora ciliata. Taxonomy (NCBI): domain Eukaryota; kingdom Viridiplantae; phylum Streptophyta; class Magnoliopsida; order Ericales; family Sarraceniaceae; genus Heliamphora; species Heliamphora ciliata. The sequence goes on from JAUMHN010411300.1 coordinate 25,632, forward strand.
AATGTTTTTTACAAAATGAATCCTGGTATGAGTTTGAACCATTGAAAAGTAAACTCCCGGGGCTTCAGTTTGAGCACAAGAACGACCCTATTTGGAGTTCAGATGAGGGAGATATGTTTGTTCAAAGTTGGACTAACAGCGTAGTCGCGAAAGATCGATCGATCGGTCTCGAGACGGATCGATCATTCTGTGATGGACAGAGGCTATAAATCTCGATTTTTGGATTGGATTCCCCATTTTCTCTTCTATCCTCTCTCTAAAGTTGAGGGGTAACCTAGGGTTTAGGTTTTGGAAGCTCCTTGGTGCTTTCCATGTTTGTGGGGTTCGAGATCTTGCCGTTTCTAGGAACGAGTTGCCGTTGGAGAGCGTGGATATACATTAGAAGCACCTTTGAAGTTGCACATGTTGGGGTTTGACGAGGTGGAGCTCACATGGGGCTTGATTCTTGATGGTGGAACTTCTTTGAGGTAGGATCTTGACTACTCTTTGTGGTTTACTACTATTTGTGTTGAAATTTTTGAAACTAAGCTAAACCCTAATGAAATTTGATATGTGATATAAAGATATAAAGTATGAATCGGTGGGGGTTATGAGTTGTTGATGAAAAGATAAGAGGCTGATAAAAATGAGAAGAGGTTTTGAAGGTTTTTGTGAGATGGTTAAGTAAATTGGTACTCGAATCAAAAGGTTGAGAAATAAAGATATAGATTTTAAAAGATACACATAGGGTGTACAAAAACTTGCCTTGAATGAACTAGTTATGGCCAACTCTATTTTCTTATAAATTGATGATGGTAGGCTGGTTTTATGGAAGTATGAAATGAAAACAGATGTTTGAGTTGAAATGTTGGATAAGGTGATTAGGTAAAATTTTGAAATAAAAATAAAATACTTTGAGTACTTTGGGGTTTTAAGAACTGGTTAACCATGGTTTTAAGAAAATATTGTACAAAGGGTTTTTGGATTGTTTTTGCTCCACATAAGCTTTTGCACCCGAGGGAGGTTTTGAAATGATTTTTCTTTCTTTTTAAAGGTTGTTTGTTTCCTAAAATGTTTAAAAAGACACTAAAAAGATGGTAAGCAATGAAAATTGAATTTTTGGCTTGAAAGGGAACCTAGAGCAGGACAACTTAATAGACCGATCGATCGGTCTATCGAGCGATTTTTTGATGCTCTCGGTACTCTTGTGCAGGCAAGAGACTGATCGATCGGTTTCTTCACTGATCGATAGAGACCGATCGATCGGTCTGGTTGTTTCCAAAACTTTTGATGTTTTGCTTAAAGGTTTGGCTCTTGGGAACTTTAAACCTAGCTTTTGGATTACTCTATTACATTGGTTAAACCGTTGGTTGGGCGTATTTAAAAGGTATTGAATTCATATTTGTTTTTGTTTTGAATCATGTTAGTTTAAATAAGCTTTAACGAGTATTGGTTTATTAAAGTGGATCTTTGAAGAATGTGGTTTAGTATGGTTCTTTTTTGAAACCCCTAGTTTTGGAAGGGAACATGGATTTCAAATGTATTTATATATGCATATGATGGATGCATCCATTTTTCATTAAATGATATGGTTCTTATTGAATAAGTTTTGTGTTGGTACTCTATGAAATTGGTACTGGAAAAGTGATATAAGGGAAGTTATATATTGATATTATGATGCATGATTCATGAATTATGAACGAGAATTTGAATACTTGAACGAAATATGATATGAAATCAAAACAAAAAACTCGAAAATGGGAAGTAAAATGAGACTATTTGAATATGCTTGGGAGAGGAACCAGGTGTGGGTTGGACTCTTGGTTTTGTGAAATTAAATATTATGAACAAATAATGAACTGTATGGATGAGTGTGAATTAAGTTTCGCTAGTGGCTCCGCGGTGAAAGACTGAAAACTTACATAAGATGGGGACCACATGCCCACGGGTTAGCCCCCAAAATGTGGTGTTGTATCGTGGTGAGTTATAGAGCTATCTATTACTCAATAGTTTCGTGTAGCCTATTGGGAATTAAGAGGGAAAGGTTTCTATAAGCTGCCCCCGATACCGATTCATTAATTGTGATTGCGTCGTGGTGAGTTATAGAGCTATTTATTATCCAATGGCTTCGAGTAGCCTATTGGTAATTAATAGGGAGGGATTTCTATAATTTGCACCTGATGCTGGTTCATCGTTGTGATACAGTTTTGTGATAAATTGGGTAATGAAAATGTCATTCGGTTTTTTGTAAAAAAAATGGGTGACGAGATAATAATGTGGATAAATGTGAAAAAAAGAAATGTTTTGAAAAAGGTTTATGGAATGAACAAATTGGTGTGCATGGGAATAAATAATAATTGGTGAAACTTGCATTTTATTTTGGTTGCATCCATCACGCCTCACAAATCATGCATAACACTTGATTAGTCTTTATCCTACGAGCTTTGGCTCGTGTATGTATACAAAACCATTTTATGTTTTGAGGATCCGGGGCAATATCAAGGCAAAGGATGCATGGGAAAAAAGGGTAGGGAAAAGATTTAGTATTACTTTTGTATTTACATTATCATTGTACAAAAAGTAAAGTGGATGATTGTAATGATATAAGTGTTGTAAATGAACTCTTGAAAATTAAGAATGTTGCTTGGCCTTTGTGACACATACGTATATTGTTAGAAGAAAATATTTTTATTATGGTTGCTTGAAGAAATAGAAGGGTTGTTCTAAAGAAAGTCTTTATTGATAGCTTTTATGTGAAACAATTTGAGGTGTGCTCATGGGTTTTCGGGGTTTGGGACATTACAAATGGTATCTGAGCTCTAGGTTCGAATACCTAGGAGCTGTGGGAAGTTAGGATGACCCTCGAAGAGAGTTATTTGATGAGATTAGGCACCACTACACGACATGAATTGTGTGCTTGCATGGTTTGCGATTGAATTGTTTTGTGCATGCTGTGTGTTTATATGAGCATGGAGGTTGAGTGTTGGGGTGATATGGCATGCGAATTGGTGTCCGATCAACTATTTTGGGGTTCAAAATAGAAAAGTATTTGGCCGACGTTCTTTCTATGAGAAATCTGAATTAGTTGCCCGAATTGTGACGTCACTCTAAGGCTTTCCCTTAATATGTGAATATGTGTTGGTGTGATGTGACTAGGTGGCGGGTAGTGTGTAGCTTGGTTTTAAAAGGTTAAGTTGAGTTTAACCTAGTTGGAAGTTATAATATCCTCGTTATAGGAGTTATTCCCGTGCGGCTAGGACGAGTTAAGTCCAGATGGTGATGTGGGTTTTGAGAATATGACTTGGTGGTCAATAATCGTGGTGGGTGTAAGCCCGTGAGACGAGCATTAATTGTTTGGTATGTCTTGTGCCCATATGAGCTGGATGACTGTAGTAGTTGTCCATTGTGTGTTGTGCTACCAGTAGTCTGATGAATCAGTGTGGTGGGCTGTGTGAAATCTCTTGGAGGTTGTTTGTTGTGGTTGGATATGAGGTGTGGTTTTGGGCACATTGAGGATTATGTACATTATGAGCCATGTGCCCCAAGATTGGGTGTGGACGGGAGTATAATAATCTCCAACCTAAGGTGTGTTAGAGAGTTTGGGCTTAGGTAGTGTTTGGGAAGATCCCTTACCCTATGGGGTGTTGTTGGTAGCCACCGTGATGCCATATAGTTTTGAGAGTCTATTGATGACTCTTGAGTTTCTTTGAGGCGTATTGCTTAGTTACATCCTTTGATAGGAGTCGGGAGTTGTACGATGATGAGTATGTGGGTTGGAGGTGTTGTTGATAGATTGATTCTTGAGTGATAAACACATATGTATGGTGAGATGTGTATTGGTGATAGTTGTGATGCGGTGAATGATGATCTGAGGTTGTTTGGGAAGTTTCGTGGAATAGAGTTTTGTGGCGTGGGTTGTTGTTTTTAAGATGAGAAGATTATGTAGAATACATGGTGGTGTTGTGTTACCCTTAAGGGGCGAGTGATAGGGTGGTGTCTTTGGTCTAAAGTTGGTAAGCGAGGATCGTTTTGTTCGTGCGACGTGTAGTTACCTTCATGGTTAGATGGCCGTGTGCTGGTGATACTCGTGTGGTGACCTAAGAGATGAGTGATTTTCATTGAGTGAATTGATGGATAAGCGGTGGGAATCTTGTGGATGTGTGACATGCGTCGATGGAATATGAAGTGACCAATAGTTAAAATGTTTGAGTGAAGATCCGAGTATGAGGATCTGGTGTGATGAGGAATACATTTATTATGTATGGTAACTCTAAGAGGTAGTGGCATGGAGTGACAGCCTAAAGCTGACTCGTAGTTTTCATAGTTGGAGAAATGTTTTGAGGTTGACTAAGCAGTGTGATTATTTTCCTGGATAGGCATAAGGCATTGGGATCGTAGGAGTGTGGGTTCGTTTGCCCGTGGTTCCTTGAAGAGCCCATTTGCTTTGCCCTATGGACTCAAGTGTAGCTTAAATTGTACGAAATGTCGATAGCTTCAGTTCTTATTGAGAGACCCCAGGGGAATTCAATGATTAAATTGTATATGTGGTGAAATTCTTGAGTATTAGTTTTTGGATGAGAATGCAAATATGTGGTTTGGTTGTTATCTTCACAATTAGGAAATCATGTTTGGGGATCGTGCTAGGTGCATGGGGTTTGAAAGAACCATAGAAGGGTTCGATAATGTGGTTGGCTTGATGCTAAGACAGTGTTTCTTGGATATGATATATTTGAAGGTTGATTGTGTTCAACCTTGGGTTTAAAGATAGGTATGTTGTTTGTCCAGGAGGACGAAGTATGGAATAATAAGGTTCAGCAATGTATTGGGCGGCTCGGATGGCCTAGAGTGATAAGCAAGAAACCATGTGCTAAGGTGTCGACGACAGGTGTGTATCTGAGGAGCGAAAGTGCGGGAGGCGTCTGCATGGTTATGAGAGTTATTGGTAACTTTGGATAGAATGTTCCAGGATTGGATTTTCCCTTGTCTGGTGTCGTGCGCTTTCTATGTGAGTTGTTTGGATATTAGGCTCGAGATTGTGACATGGTTGTGATTTGCCTAATGGGAGTTAGGACAATAAAGCGCAACCTAATAAAGGGAGGTCCTAGTGCAACGGGATGTGTTGTACGGAGTATGGGGATTGATGAAGTTCACATGTGTGCGAATGAGGTCTGAGAGTTAAGAGCTTAGTGTAGTAGGTGATCTGAGTATTGTGATCGGGGTCGACAATAGCGGTGTGACTACGGTTAATACGGCCTCAAGATGAGATTTACAGGGTTCTTTGGGGGCCAAGTGTTGATGAGCTCTACCAGAGTCGGGTGCTCGGAGAACTAAGTTCCTCGTGGATTTTTAGAATGAAGTTTATTTACTCTACCGTGTAAGTGTAAGAGTGTGGGGTTGTGTTCCTCGTGAGATGGGATTGGTAGATTAGAAAGGTTTATCCTTGCTGACAAGAGGGTTAGTGTTGAGGCGTCGAGACTTTTCTACAATGATTAACAGAGGATTGTTGACCGTTGTTTGTAGCTTATTTTGGGTGGTGTGGAGTATGGTTGCATCTCTAGCTCTCGGTGGAATGGGAAGTTTGTTGGAACCTTGTGGTTGGGTTATTCACATGATAGGTTTTGATAAACTTATGATTAGTTGGAGTTTACATTTTGTTTGAGGCTTGAGCTACTCAGAGTTCTTCAAGATGAGGAATGGTCATTGACGGTAGTAAGTGTTGTGTTTTGGGTATAACCATATGTTCGGATTGTGGTCCCGAGAGTTTGGTAAGATATGAGTTAAGAAGGATTTGATGTTTTAGGAGCTTGGGTTGGTATGACCTATTGAGACTGACATGATGGCTTGGTTTGAAATGAGTGGGGTGTGACTAGTTCTATATAAGAAGAAGTTATTAAGTGCAAAAGACAAGTCTTGATCGGTTACTTGACGAATAAGCCTTGGGCTTGGGAACTTTGCTATTGTGGATTCAGGGGATCGATGTATGTGTTAGTATCAAAGTTTGGGTTTGATGTCGGATGACAGTGATCATGTTTGGTTTGAAATTGATCTGTAGATTTAAAATCAGTGATTTGAGGGTGAGATGTTGAGTTGTGCAGTAGTGAGCTATTACACAAGAAGTATAATTAGGTTTGAGAAGGTTAGTGGAAACCTATGTTAATTTTGTAGCTGTGATGCTGGGTTGATTTTTGTAAAAAGTTGATAGTGTGGAGTCTTGTCTTGGATAATGGGGTGGCACCTAGCATTTCTCCAGAGTGAAAATTGTGGTTGACGATAGAGGATGGAATAAGGGACGAAGGTTTAGAGGAAAAGCGTTCTTGTGTATTCCAGGTGAAGTAAGTGAGTTTTTCTCTAGGAGTGAGTGTTTGTGCTGTTGCTCGTGGATGAGCGTCCTGTCAGCTTCAGTGATGGCGTTGTCAGCATCAGCATAGCGATGTGATATCAAGTGGGTGGTCATGAGTTGATCGTCAGAACAAGAGTAAGGTTTAGGTGTGAAAAGTGTGACTTCATGAGTTCGGTGAGACTTATGTATCGAAGCTTTGGTAATGGGAGTCGAATCTTGATCTGATGTTTTAAGAATGACAGTAGTATCAGTGGAGACTTTGCGGTGGTGTTTGGCTTGAGATCCAGTGTTGAATTTTGGGGACGAAATTTCTTTAAGGGAGGAAGAGTTGTAACACCCTGACTCGTTTTATTTTAGAAATGATTAAGTGTTGATGGGAATAAGAATTAAAACTCAATCTTGGTGAGTGTTTTGAGCTTGAAAGTGCATGAAAGATATGTTAGAGGAAGAATATGAGGCTTTAATGGATGTTCGTACAAAAATATGTGAAAAGTGTGTGAAGAAAAGGGACATACCTTCACTAAATTGGCCATAACGTTTTGTACAAAATGAATCCTACTATGCGGTTTAAACCATTGGAAAGTAGACTTCTGGGGCTTCAGTTTGAGCATAAGAATGACCCTATTTGGAGTTCAGATAAGGGACATATATTTATTCAAAGTTGGACCAACAATGTAGTCGCAAAAGACCGATCGATCGGTCTCGAGACGGATATATCGGTCTGTGACGGATAGAGCCTATAAATCTCAATTTTTGGGTTGGATTCCTCATTTTCTCTTCTCTCCTCTCTCTCTAAAGTTGAGGGGTGACCTAGGGTTTAGGTTTTGGAAGCTCCTTGGAGCTTTCTATGTTTGTGGGGTTCGAGATCTTGTCGTTTCCACGAACGAGTTGCCGTTGGAGAGCGTGGATATGCATTAGAAGCACCCTTGAAGTTGCACATGTTGGGCTTTGACGAGGTGGAGCTCACATGGGGCTTGATTCTTGATGGTGGAACTTCATTGAGGTAGGATCTTGACTACTCTTTGTGGTTTACTACGATTTGTGTTGAAATTTTTGAAACTAATCTAAACCCTAATGGAATTTGATATGTGATATAAAGATATAAAGTATGAATCGGTGGGGGTTATGAGTTGTTGATGAAAAGCTAAGAGATTGATAAAAATGAGAAGAGGTTTTGAAGGTTTTTGTGAGATGGTTAAGTAAATTGGTACTCGAATTAAAAGGTTGAGAAATAAAGATACAGATTTTTAAAAGATACACATGGGGTGTATAAAAACTTGCCTGGAATGAACTAGTCATGGCCGACTCGATTTTCTTATAAATTGATGATGGTAGGTTGGTTTTATGGAAGTTTGAAATGAAAATAGATGTTTGAGTTGAAATGTTGGATAAGGTGATGAGGTGAAATTTTGAAATAAAAATAAAATACTTTGAGAACTTTGGGGTTTTACGAAATGGTTAACCATAGTTTTAAGAAAATATTGTACGAAAAGTTTTTGGATTGTTTTTGCTCCACATATGCTTTTGTGTCCAAGAGAGGTTTTGAAATGGTTTTTCTTTCTTTTTAAAGGTTGTTTCTTTCCTAAAATGTTTAAAAAGACACTAAAAAGTTTGTAAGTATCGAAAATTGAATTTTTGGCTTGAGAGGGAATCTAGAGCAAGACAGCTTGATAGACCGATCGATCGGTCTATCGAGCGGTCTTTTGATGCTCTCGGTACTCTTGTGTAGGCAAGAGACCGATCGATCGGTCCAGAGACCGATCGATCGGTTTGGTTGTTTCCAAAACTTTTGATGTTTTGCTTTAAGGTTTGGCTCTTGGGAACTTTGAATCTAGCTTTTAGATGACTCTATTACATTGGTTAAACCCTCGGTTGGGTGTATTTAAAAAGGTTTTGAACTCATAATTTGTTTTCGTTTTGAATCGTGTTAGTTTAAATAAGTTTTAACGGGTATTGGTTTATAAAAGTGGATCTTTGAAGAATGTGGTTTAGTATGGTTATTTCCTAAAACCCCTAGTTTTGGAAGGGAACGTGGGTTTCAAATGTATTTATATATGCATATGATGGGTGCATCTCTTTTTCATTAAATGATATGGTTCTTATTGAATAAGTTATGTGTTAGTACTCTATGAAATTGGTACTGGAAAAGTGATATATGGGAAGTTATATGTTGATATTATGATGCATGATGCATGAATTATGAACGAGAATTTGAGTACTTAAACAAAACATGATATGAAATCGAAACGGAAAACTTGAAAATGGAAAGTAAAATGAGACTATTTGAATATGATTGGGAGATGAACCAGTTGTGGGTGGGTCTCTCGATTTTGTGAAATTAAATGTTATAAATAAATAATGAACCGTATGGATGAATGCGAATTAAGTTGGGCTAGCGGCTCCGCTGTGAAAGACCGAAAACTTGCGCAAGACGGGGACCACATACCCATGGGTTAGCCCCCGAAATGTGTTGTATCGTGGTGAGTTATAGAGTTATCTATTACCCAATGGCTTCGCGTAGTCTATTGGGAATTAATAGGGAGGGGTTTCTATAAGCTGCACCCGATACCGGCTCATTTATTGTGATTGCGTCGTGGTGAGTTATAGAGCTATTTATTACCCAATGGTTTCGAGTAGCCTATTAGGAATTAATAGGGAGGGGTTTCTATAATCTGCACCCGACGCCGGTTCATCGTGATACAGTTTTGTGATAAACTAGGTAATGAAAATGTGATTCGGTTTTTATAAAAAAAGAAAAAGAAAAAAAAGAAATGGGTGACGAGATAATAATGTGGATAAATGTGAAAGAATGGAATGTTTTGAAAAAGGTTTATGGAATGAACAAATTGGTGTGCGTGGGAATAAAAAATAATTGGTGAAACTTGTATTTTATTTTGGTTGCACCCATCACACCTCGCAAATCATGTATAACACTTAATTAGTCTTTATCCTCAGAGTTTCGGCTCATGTATGTATACAAAACCATTCAAGTTTTGAGGATTCGGGACAATATCAGGGCAAAGGATGTATGTGGAAAAAGGGCAGTGAAAAGATTTAGTATTACTTTTGTATTTACATTATTATTATACAGAAAGTAAAGTGGATGATTGTAATAATATAAGTGTTGTAAATGAACTCTTGAAAATTAAGAATTTTATTTGGCCTTTGTGACACATACGTATATTGTTAGAAGAAAATGTTTTTATTATGGTTGCTTGAAGAAATAGAAGGGTTGTTATTAAGAAAGCCTTTGTTGATAGTTTTTATGCGAAACAATTTGGGGTGTGTTCATGGGTTCCCGGGGTTTGGAATGTTACAGTTGTAGAGGTCGGGATTGGATAACCAATCCACTAGACCTACCAATACCGTGTTTGATAGCAAAATACAACATACCATGTCAATTTAAGTATACCTTCTCCTTAGTGTTTTAATTACCCATGATTTTGTTGTTTTTCTTTACTACTGCATCAACTGGTCTACATTGTATGTGTCCAAATCACCTTAATATATTGTTTTAACCTTAGTTGCACGAAGCAGGAGCGGGAGTGAGAGCGAGAGCGGGTGCGGGGGAGCGAGGCCATACAAAAAAGTTTAAGATTGGGAGCGCCTATGGGAGCGCCTATATATTTCATATATTTTACGACATATTTTTTATTTAATTGTAATATATATTAAAATAAGAATAAATATTATAGATTAGTGTCAAATACAGATTATTTTTTGTATATATAAATAAATATTATGTAAATATAAAGTACTAAAAATATATTTGAATTAATTTTATTCTATAATTTTATTAATTTTATAGATTTTTTCTTATTTTCTCTCTTTTTTTGGGAATCCATATGTTTGAGAGATTTTATTTTAGTTGGGAGTGAGGTTATTTTTCGATGGTAGCGAGGTTTTTATAAAATTCTTACTTTGGAGCGCGGAAGCGAGGTTTCGAGACAAATTCGTCGCTCCAGTAGGAGGATCGTGCAACTAAGTTTTCAACTTTTTTTTGGGTATAGTTGTAAAAATTGGAAATTGATAAAATCATGGTTTCAAAAATCGGCCGTTACCGTTACGTAACGCCATTACGTAACGGTTTCGGCGGGGATCGAGTCCCGTTACGGCCGCTATAGCGGTGCTACCGAATTTGACAGCTGTAACGGCCGTTACGGTTACCGTAATAGTGATTTCGGTAGTGTAACGGTGGTTTCGGCGCGTAACGGGCTGTTATGGATGTTACGCTGTAAGGAAACGGAGCTCGCGACTGTGCGCGACTGTGCGTTCTGTGATATGGGTCCCAACAGTGCGTTTTGTCCATTCTTTCTCCATTAATGCCTATACACGCCAAAGCAACAGATCTAAGTCAATTTTTACTCAGATTTACTCCATTTGTGGCGATTTTTTTTTATTTTTGGAACCTGGATCTTGCGGCCTCGCCGATCGCCGACTTGCTTCGATTCTTCATTATTCTCTCAATTTTCTTTTTCGTTGGATCCGGAAGATATGCTCCATGAATCTTACTGCCATTTTTTTGTATGTTGTGGAGTTTCGGCGAAATCGGTGCCGTCGGGACTCTGGTTCAACAAGCGCGCTGATGAAGAAGATGAGAGACTGAGAGTTGAGGTTTTTTTTTTTGCTTTTTATTTTTTTTATTCGGCGCTCGGCGCTCGCTGATGAAGAAGATGAGAATTGAGAGTTGAGTTTTTTTTATTTTTTTTTTATTTTCTTCATTCGGCGCCGGTTGATGAGATTTTTTATGGAGATTTAATTTTTTGTTTTTTTATGAAGAAGAAGATGAGATTTTTTATGGAGTAGTTTTTTTTAATTATTTTTTTATTTTTATTTTATATTTTTAAATTATTTTTATTTTTTAAAAATTAATAATAATATACAGATCTATTCATCTATTGCTTATTTTTTTAAATTAATGTTGTATTTTTTTATTATTTAAAAATA
>JAUMHN010411301.1:2720-14375 GCA_032360265.1 Heliamphora ciliata
TCTTTGAAGAGCCAGGAGCGAGACTCACAGGTCCAGGTGGGAAGTTCACACACGACAGAGCCAAAATCCTCTGGGTCTAGGGGCAAAAAGAAGGCGAATGAGGTTGATGCAGAGTTGGAGCAAATTCTTCGAGAGTTCACCAAACAGAAAGAAGAGTCCAGCACGAATGGGAGCAGTTATGCTCCCAGGAAGTCCAAAAGGAATAAAGATCCCCCACGAAGAAATGAAGACTCGTCATCAGCATACCAAGCAATCACCAGACTTGGAGACGCAAGGGAAGAATTGATCGCCACGCCGTTTGCTGGGCATTTAGACCAGGCCGAACCCCCCAAGGAGTTTCTTCATGCCCATGTTTAAATCATACGATGGATGTTCGGACCCAAATACTAACATTAGCCACTATAAGCAGATGATGACGTTATGGTGCTGTAATAACGCTCTCATGTACAAGGTTTTCCCCTCCAGTTTAGGTGAGGCCAGACTACGATGGTTTAACTGATTGGAGCCTCGAACGATAACAAGCTAGAAGGATTTGTGGCACAAGTTCGTAGCATGCTTCATCACCAATACAAAAATCCTGAAGGAGATTAGTTCACTCATGACCCTAAGAAGGGGAAGGAGTCGTTACGCAATTACACGAGGAAGTACTGGGAGGTGTACAACGATATCAAACATTATAACGCAGAGTTAGCCATGGCATCTTTCAAACACGGGCTCCCGCCTGGAGGAAAGCTGAGAGCCTCCCTGACTAAAAAACTGCCACGAGGCATTTCGACACTAATGGGCTGAGTTGAGCAGTATATAAGGGTGGAAGAAGACATGGGAAGGACCAAGGTAAAGGGCAGGTCCGAGGAATGGAGGGCGACTCCAGAGAGGCCAGGAAGGCATAGCCCTGCAAGGGCCAGAGGGCCAAGTCCGGCGAGGCCGGTCAAAAGGCCAAGGGCTGAGCCAAGGAAGAACCCAATTCGGTTGCGGGCCGAGAACAGACGAGAGGAGGTCGTGCACGCTGTTTTCAAAGACTCTATCCACAAAATCTTACCTTAGATTAAGGACAAGCCATATTTCCAATGGCCCCCCCGACTGCCCGATTCGATCGTTCAATGAGCCATAAAGCGTGGTATTAAGTGGAGATGCTCCTACTATAGAGAAAGGAGCCATTGAACGGAAGACTGTCGAGCTTTAAAAAATCATTTTGATGATTTGGTTCATCTTGGGCACCTGAAAGAGTTCTTGGACGACAGGGCAAATAGGCAAAAATCCCTCGTCGAGAGGAGAGCGGAGCCTTCAAGTGGACCAGTGCACCGCGGTGTAATCAGCGTAACTCACAGAATGGCTGGGCCGGAACAGAGGAACCTCTTGCGAGGGTAATTGAAGAGGTTGGGGCATATAGCCGAGGTGATGAAAGTGCAGGCAAGGAACGGGAAGAGGCCGAGAGAAGGGTACGGAGGACAACTCTTGTTCTCAGAAGCAGATTCGAAAAGGGTGCAGCACCCCCACAATGATGCGTTGGTCATCTCACTTATTATTTCGAGCTTCGAGGTCAAGCGAGTACTGATTGATCAAGGAAGTTTGGTTGAAGTTATGTACTACGGCCTCTTCCAAAGGCTCGGCCTCAGTAATCGAGACCTGTCACCATCACGCACTCCGCTCATTGGTTTCAACTCTCAGCCGATTTGACCGATGAAAAGTGTCACCGTACAAGTAAGGGTAGGTACAGTCGAGCTTACAACAACTTTCTTGGTAGTTAACGTCCCCTCGGCCTACAATGCCATCATGGGAAGAGCCCAGTTGCACGAATTAAAGGCCATTCCATCCATGTACCACAAGGTGCTGAAATTCCCCGCCACCGAAGGATCGGAGGTCGTCTTTAGGGATCAAGCTGTATCCAAGAACTACTTCATGACGGCCCTCAAGGTCGAGGCCGAGACACTGCCTCAAGAGGTAAAGGTCGTCGACATGGGCGATCACCATAGCTTAAATGATGTTGGGAGAGAGGTCAAAGACAAGTTTACAAAAAACCTTGAGATGATCGAGATTGACCCATGCAATCCAGAGAAGTTTTTTCTGCTCGGGTCAACAATGTCTGGGCTAGAGAAAGAGGAGTTACTTTGGCTGTTACATCGGAATGTGGAGGTCTTCGCCTAAACGCCATATGAAATGCCGGGGCTGGATTCCGCATACATATGTCACGCCCTTAATATGGATCCCGCGTCCAAACTAGTAAAGCAGAGGGAGCAGTGTTTGGCCCTGCATCATACCCAAGCAGTTATCGAGGAGGTAGGGAAACTGTTGGCTGCAGGGGCAATAAGAAAGGTTCAATAACCAAAGTGGTTATCCAATAAGGTGGTGGTGCGTAAGAAAGGAGGAAAATGGAGGGTTTGTGTTGACTTCACAAACTTAAATAAAGTCTGCCCGAAGGACAGTTTTCCCCTTCCGAAGATTAATCAGCTAGTAGATTCGACAATGAGGCACTAACGTATGAGTTTTTTGGATGCATATCGAGGTTATCATCAGATTGCCATGTTAGGCTGAGACCTAGAGAAAACTTCGTTTATCACCCCGCGCAGAACTTATTGTTACAATGCCATGTCGTTCGGCCTCAAGAACGCTGAGGCAACCTTCTAGAGGATGATCACGAGAATGTTCGCTGAGGTGCTGGGGAAAATGATGGAAGCATATATTGACGACACGGTAATAAAGTCCAAACAAAAGGAGAACCATCTGGTTGGCCTGCAAAGGATTTTTGATATCCTTAAAATCCACAATCTGCGTTTAAATACCGCAAAATGTGCCTTCGGTGTCGGGTCAGGTAAGTTTCTTGGCTTCTTGGTCACACGTCGGGCGATTGAGGTCAGTCCGGACCAAATCAAGACTATCCTAGAAATTCAAAAATCGTGTTCGGTCGAAGAGGTGCAAAAACTAATGGGAATGACGGCTGTGCTGAACAGGTTCATAAGCTAAGCTCCTAACAAGTGTAGGCCATTCTTCTTGACACTGAAGAAGGGAGAGAGGTTTCACTTGGACGAGAATTGTGATCGAGATCTCCTTGACCTCAAAAAGTATCTATGTTCTCTGCCTTTGCTTTGAACCCCAAAGGACGAAGAGCAGCTATATCTATATTTGGCGATCTTATCCCACACCGTCAGTGCGGTACTGGTAAAAGAGGAAGACAAGCAATAGAGTCTAGTGTACTACGTCAGACATACTCTCACTGGGTCAGAAACATGGTACCTACCCTTAGAAAAGTTGGCCTATGCCTTGATCATCACCTATGCCATTGTCGTACGTATGAAGTACCATTTACGGGCCCTATTCTCAAAGGCTGACCTGACGGGAAGAATGACTAAATGGGTCATCGAGTTTGCGGGACACGATATCAGTTTTAAACCCATGACAGCCATCAAGGCCCAAGTGTTGGCGGACTTTGTTGTCAAGTTTTTTGGGAAGGTGCTAGGGGCAGAAGAAGAGGAGGAGATGACCGAACTCCCGGTGCTTCCGAGTACGGCAGGACTCTGGAAGCTACATGTTGATGGGGCATCCAACTACAATGGAGCAGGGGTGGGAACGGTCCTCACATCTCCCGATGGCTTGATATTGGAACAGGCCCTCAGGCTTGGCTTTAACGCCTTTAACAATGAGGCTGAGTACGAAGCAGTGCTAGTAGGACACGAGGTAGCAACAAAGCTCGACATCACAACGCTAGAGGTGTTTAGCGACTCCCAACTGGTTGTCAGTCAACAAAACGAAGAGTACGAAGCAAGAGATGATCGTATGGCAAAAGATCTCCATAAGGCCGCAGAGCCAATGAGCAGGTTTTCGTCTATCAGAGTTGAACGTATGGGTTGAGCCAAAAATAACCACGCTAATACACTTGCTAGTCTCGCCTCGGTCGTTGGTACGAGCAAGGAAAGAACGGTGGTAGTCCGATTCCTCGCAGGGCCGAGCATTGACAACACGAGCACAAAAAAGGATGAAGTCCAGCCAACCGCTTCGTAAGCATCTTGGATGGACCCTATCAGCGCGTTTTTAAAACAAGGCACTCTTCCAATCAAAAGAAGGGAGGCGCATAAGCTAAGACTCAAAGCATCCTGTTTATGGCTTTTCCAAACAGACAAGTTGTACTGGCGCTCATACACAGGACCGTAGCTCCTATGTGTACATCCAAATCTAGTAGATGATCTCCTTTATGAGATTCACGACGGGATATGTGGCAGTCACACCAGGGAACGATCCCTTGCTCACCGGGTAATTTCTCAGGATTACTAGTGGCCTTATATGCAGAAGGATGCGCAACAGTACGCCAAGAAATGCAAAAAGTGCCAATTCTTTTCCCCCTCATACATCAGCCCGCAGGGACACTGAATCCTTTACACAGCCCATGGTCGTTCGGTCAGTGGAGACTAGACATCGTCGGTTAGTTTCCTAAAGCAGCAGGAAATAAAAAATTCCTAGCAGCAGCTACGGACTACTTCACTAAATGGGTTGAGGCAGAGCCACTCGCCAACATTAAGAATCAGACATGAAAAAGTTCGTTTGGAAAAATATCGTGACAAGGTTCGGCATCCCGCGCACCCTCATCTCAGACAACGGTACCCAGTTTGATGGAAGATTGTTTCGGCAATTTTGTGCCGAACTGAAGATAGAGTTCTGCAATTCCACCCCGGCATATCCGCAAAGCAACGGCCAGGCCGAGGCTTCGAACAAGACCATCTTGTCCGAAATCAAAAAAAGATTGGAGAAGGCGAAGGGAAGATGGGTAAACGAGCTCTCCCATGTGTTATGGGCATACCGAACCACGCCGCAAAGATCCACGGGAGAAACGCATTATTCGATGTCCTATGGCACTGAGGCCGTGACATCCCTTGAGATTGGGCTGCCTACGATGAGGTCCGACGATTTCGATCTCGATCAAAACACTGTTATATTAGCTAAAGAGTTAGAGTTGATTGAGGAAACAAGGGATGAAGCACTGCTTAAGATCATGTCCTATCAGCAAGAGATAAGCAAGGACTATAATAAAAGGATCAAGCCAAGGGAATTCCGTCTTGGAGACCTGGTCTTAAGGAAAGTTATGGAAAACACGAAAGTACCGGGGGAAGGGAAGCTTGAACCGACTTGGAAAGGGCCCTATAAAATCAGAACGGTTGTAGGCCGAGGTGCATATTATCTCGAAGATGGAAATGGGAAAGAGGTTCCTCGACCTTGGAATTCGGCTAACCTCAGGGTGTTTTATCATTAAATGCTTCGTATCGCCACTTTTTGTTTTCTCTATGTAATGTGTATCCCCATCCTTTGTTAGCAATTAATGATTGACTTTCACATATGGGTGTCGTAATCATAGCTGGGGATGGAACATCCTCTCAGGAGTCTAAACTCCCAGGGTTTCTAACAACCCCTCATCAAAGAGGCCAGCTCGGCCTGGGGATGGAACATCCTCTCAGGAGTTTACACTCCCAGGGTTTCTAACAATCCCTCATCAAAGAGACCAACTCAGCCTGAGGATGGAACATTCTCTTAGCAGTCTAAACTCCCAAGGTTTCTAACAACCCCTCATCAAAGAAGCCAGCTCGGCCTGAGGATGGAACATCCTCTCAGAAGTCTAAACTCCCAGGGTTTCTAACAACCCCTCATCATCAAAGAGGACAGCTTGGCCTGAGGATTCATCCTCTCAGGAGTCTAAACTCCTAGGGTTTCTAACAACTCCTCATCAAAGAGGCCAGCTCGGCCTGAGGATGGAAAGAAAAACAAGGGGAAGAAGAAAAACACATCACATCCAGCGGTTTCATATGGTAAATACAAAATTTCATTACATAAATCAAATAAGTACAAAGGGGGGAAGCCCGGCCTTACAAAGGGCAAAATGGCCGAGGCGTTCGAAAAGAACAAAAAAAATAGAGAAAGGAGAAGAATTCAGTTCTATGCATCATCCACCACCTCCGCCCCGGCCTTCACCTTCCCTTTCTTCTTGCCCATCATCTGGGATCTCCACCACCTCCTCTCCGTCAAAGGCATGATGGTTGGTGGCCGTGTCTTGAACATCGCCGAGACGAGGGGGCAAAAATGTTGGAGAAAGCTCAGGATCGGTGGGGTCCACTTTGGCGACCTATTCCTCGGCGACAGCCGCAGCATCAGCTTCAGTGGGAGGCTCACTCTAAAGGGGGGAGCTCAGAGGGACCCCAGCTCATTCCAGGCCCTGCTTGTACCCAAGGGCCAGTAGCTCGGCCTTGATGCTGAGTACCTTCTTGGTCAGGTGGGCGCCACATTCATCCCAGCCCTATTGCTAGAGCTCGTCATCGCGTTCAGCCCGTGCCGCTTCAAGGTCGGCCACGATCTTTCTCTGCATCTCCACCTCTGCGTGAGCTGGAGCTGCAGCAATCATGCTCCTAAGCTCGACATTGGCTGTTACTATGGCCACCGCCTCCTCCTTCAACTTCCTTGCCTCCTCCTTGGCCTTTTCTCTCTTCTTCTTCGGCCGTCTTCAGCCGGGCCTCCAACCCCTGTAGAGTAGAGTCATTGCGAGCCAAGTCCACCTTCAAGCTTTTGGCATGCTTGGTGGACTAGGTGAGCGCTTTGCCGAGCGTCATCGTCTCCCTCGAGACCTTGGCGAATCGATCGTGCAGCACGGTCGTGGCCTAAAGTTGCTGAGATAACAAAGAGGCACTATGAGCCTTAAGGAATATCAGTCAGACACTATCTGCAAGGGAAAAGCTAAAAGAAAGACCGCTTACCCCGGCTCCGAGCTGGTACACTCTCTCGAAGAGAGCAGGGAGGTTCACGCTTGCATGGTCGGTAACATCAAGGGGTAGGGCTATCCCCCTGGCAAGGCATTCGGCAACGTTGTCAAACTTCGAGGAGTCGCAGACGTTGAGCTGCCGGCCTTGAACAACGAACTCCGACAACCAGGGGCAGGAGCGGGGGCCACGGCTTCCCCTTCCCTGGTTGGGGGCACCTCTGCTATGGAGGTGCCATCTCCCCGGACCAAGCGTCGACATTGTAGAGGCCGTGCCTCGGGGGGAGATGACGAGCGGGGCCGAACTTCACCCCCAGTTACTGCTTGTTCTCATGGAGGGCTCGAAATCGTTGGTGGAGGAGGAGGAATCTCTGGGGTAGCCTCGCGTGGAGGTAAGGGGCCATGATCCTAACAGTTGGCGTGGTTGAGGTGCTTGCTACCCCACGTCCGAGCACGACGGACCTGAGGTCGAAGGTCTGTTGGCACGACATTTTTTCTCTTTCTTCTGGCTGAGGTGGGGAAGCTGGAGGTGGGGGGAGTTATTCTAGTTGCCGAACTCCCTTATGGCGTATAACCCTTCTGTAGCTCGGCATGTAACCGAGCAAATTAGGGGCAGAGCGAGATTCCCATATGTGAAGACAACGCTGAACCTCACTGGAATTGGCTCGTCTTTTTTGCTTCTTTGAAAGGGAGGTAGCTAAAACAAAAAGAACAACAGTAGTGTTATAAAGACAGCAAAAGATAGCGGAATATGTAAGTAAATGATAAAAAGAATCGAAATAAAGGAGAGGTGTGAAGCCGAACCGACCTGGACTCCCTGATATCCTCATAATAGAACGGCCAGTAAGTCCATCACGGTTGGCCTGGAACTCGAAGTCTCCTCCTACCAACACGAGGTCATCACCGTGTTTGTCCGAGTCAGGGAGGTCATGCACCATTTACTGTGCTACACTCCTCTGGCGGAGGTAATATGAGTTGTTGTTACCAGCGATGGTGTAGCAGTGAAAGATCTCAAGGATGCCGAGATTCAAACCGTAACAACTGTTGATCTCGGCCACCCCCATGACCACCCTAATAAGTTTATAGAGACCTGGCGAGGGGTGAGACGACAAGTGGCTAACACCCCCCTCAACGGGGGATCGACTGGGAAACAGATCTCGGCCTCCACAATAGAAGCAATAGGGAACTCAACCTCATTTCCCCTTGGACGAAAGGGCGACCCAGGGATGTCAAGATCGCAGTAGTGAACCGTGACAGAGGGTGGGATGCGATATCTTGCCCTAAAGGTAGCTATAGCGGCGTGACTGTTTACCTCCTTAACAAATTTTCCCTTTCTGACCATAGCGAAGGAGAAATAAAAAGAAACGAGAAAGGGGAGAGAGATGGAGTGACTAGAGTCGTAACAACAAAAATCCCTTACAAGAAGCGAAAAGGGGCAAGGACATGAAAATGCGACAAATTGTACGAATAAAAAAGAAAGGTCACTTACAGGGAGAAGGAGGTGCATCAACAGAAAACAGTGACTGCTAGTGTATCGAGGAGGGGAGCTCCGGGAGAGGCCTACGGAAACAATGGTGTTCGCCGCCAATGGAAGGAAGTCGAGATGTTGGCAATTAAGAGAAGAGAACACTTTTAAACTTTATGCAGAAGGTAGAGAAACAGAAAGAGAGAAAAAGGAGCGAAATCCCCATTTAAATATATACAGAAGCATTCCAAACCAAGCGCCAGCAGTCGCTTTGGGCAGCCAAAGGGCGTTTGTCTGCCCTCGGGAAGGCGCGAAGCGTCGCAAAGGAGACCAACCATGTTCTAACACGTGGCACGGAATAATTAGCATTTAAGGGCGTTGTATAAACTGGCGGCGGCGGCGTATTAAAGATGGGTAGAGGGATGGCTCAGTTTCCCTCAAGCTAAGAATGAGGAGAACTGAGGGGCAAGTGAAGGGTTTTGGGCTGAGGTCCATGACGGATGGGTCTAGGGCCCATACTCGACACGCCTCATCATGACCCGAAAGGGAATTACCCGGTTACCCGATGAACGTCAGCTAAAGGCTATGGCCGAGGTACGTAGACGGGCCTTAATGAACTCGGCCACTCACTGGACCCAAAGTCAAGTGGCTGGGCCCTACACGACGTTCGAGTTCTGACAACATTAAATATGATTTGGTCGCGAAAGTACAATATTTAATGTGATTAGACCGAGCGCTTCCCCCCATCAAGTGCGCTCCACTTCAAAGGAGCACTGTAAGACACGTGTCTCGGCCCAAAGTAGGACGGGTCGAGGTGTCAGTCTTAATGGTGACATGTTCGTACTCTATCAAAATAGTCTGTCCCTGCATTGACGCGACGTTGGCAGGGGCCGAGCCGCCCTGCAGGGCTAGATGTTAGAGGATAATCATGAAGCTAGGGAAAAGAGAGCATTTGACTCCCTATAAAAGGGGAGTCTCAAGCCTAGGAAAAGGTGTGTTCTTTCTTCTTGAGGGTTTTTTCTCTAACGTTTGGTAAGAGAAACCTATGTTCATTTGAGTCCTCCCTCCCCCTTTTATCTAAAAACTCTTTCTAACTTGATCATCGGAGCAGCTTCCGGAGGCCTGTCGCTAGGTAGTTCAAGTTTGTTGGTCCTTGTAGGTGCTTGTCAAGGGGAAGGAGCAGTCGAGTTGGGTTCAACCCATCAAATAAATATAATTTACGGATCATCCCCGTACACAAGCAAAGCCATAATGGCACTGCCCCATATCTTTTTATATTAATGTTGCAGTTATGACTATATTGTGAGCAATCAGGATGAGCCTTATTTTTTTTTCCTTATGTAGAGGATACTATGGGTATTAATTGTAACAAAAAAAATAAAGAATATCTAAATATACGAATCACATGCTAGTATATAACTAAAATTAGGGGTGTATATAGTCTGGTTTGATTCGATTTTAAGCTAAACTAAAAATCAAATCGTTCTAAACGATTTCAAGAGTTTTAGAATCGAAACCGAACCGTATGTATTATGGAACCGAATTGAACCGAACTGATAAATAACGGTTCGGTTCCGATTTGGAACCGCAGTTCTCAGAGGTAAGTATTTGTTACTTATTTTATGTTTAAAAAAATTATACATTTATTTGTTTTATTTTTTCTATTAAATAATTATTTTTTTATTTATATCATTTTATTTTAAAATTTTTTTATTACTTGTTTCATATTCTTACAAAGAGAGATTCTTGTTTTTATAAATTATAAAGTATATTTTATTACTTTTTCATCTATTACCAATAAGTTATTAATTATATAATATTACGATGGCATGAGAAAAAAATAAAAAATAAAAAATAAAATAAAAAAGAAGTAAAATAAAATAAGTAGTATTTTTATATTGTTTCTTTATATATAACATATAATATAAATATTATTAATAATTGACGGATCGGTTCGGTTCCATACGATTTTTTAAAACTTAATCCAGGAACTGAACCATAAGAAACAGTTCCCAATTATTTGGAACCGGAATCAAATCGTTCACCAAAAAAATCGAACCAAACCATACGATTTGGATCGGTCCGGAGTGGTTTAACGATTTCAACGGTTTTTTAAACACCCCCGACTAAAATCCCAATGTAAAGAATTTCTCTACACTTTTTTTTTTGGATATCTCACAATATTCAGTTTACGCGCACTTCGACTAATTTTTGGGAAACCAATCTTACCATCCATATGGGGGAGGGGGGCCAAATTAAAACTGATACAAAGCCTCATATAACCTAACCCTAACGAGTTGATTGCACATAAAAAAATTTGAACTTGAAACCCCCATAATATTGTCTTTTGGCTTAAGGTAACCCATAATATTCACCAAACAAATTTTTTATTTATTTTGTTTAAAGCAACTTTATACAAAAAAAAAAAAAGTTTAGCTTAAAGTCAAAGTTATCGAGCAAGACCTTAATGGCATTACCCCATATTTTTTATACTAATGTTGCAGTTAGGATTCTACTGTGAGCAATCAGGATGAGCCTCATTTTTTTTCCCGTTATATAGAGGGTCTTAATTGTAACAAAAAAAAATATTTAACTACACGAATCTCACACTAGTATGTAACTAAAACCCCAATGTATAGAATTTCTCTACATTTTTTTTTTGATATCTCACGGTATTTAGTATAGTTTATGCGCACTTCAACTAATCTTTAAGAAGCCAATTCCATCATTTATTTGCAAAAGGCCACATTACAATTGAGACAAAGCCTTATATGAACTAAGTCTAAAAAGTTGATAACACCTGAGAAATTTTGAACATGAAACCTAAAGGGAAGCAAACTTTCAAGTCTCAAACCCTAGTTAACAGGTCAACTCCTTGAAGTTAATTTCTCTATATTACTATAGCTAGTTTTTTTCCCCTCTCTTTCTAAAGTCCTCTTTAGGGTTTTTTCATGGGGGAGAGAGACAATGACAATAAACCCCGCTCTCACTCTCTCCCAATCTCTTTTTTCTCTATATTCAATCTCATTTTCTCTACCTTGATCTCCATCTCTTTTAATTTTCTCCTTTTTACTTTAATTTATATGTGATTTGCATTTTATTTTATTTTTTAGCATATAATTTTCTCCTTACGTGAAGACTTGATTTCCCTTTATATGATCTGTTTTCATTTTTATATGGACATCTTTCTATCTCCTTTAAAGAGGGTATCTTGTTGCATCCTATATGTATCTCTTTGATTAATTTTATATCGAATTTATAATACATTTAGATTTTTAACTTTTTATGATAAAAGAAATCTCAATGTAAGAATTTGGCAGTATTGCGGTTTGAAAATCATCCGAAATCACATGCTTTTCAACCATGTAAAAATTGTTGGGAGAAATATAACGTAATACAAGATCTGCTCAGTGGTCCAGAAAATACATCTTTATTAACAAAGATTACAATAAACTGAAAT
>JAUMHN010411312.1:0-14370 GCA_032360265.1 Heliamphora ciliata
CACAAAAATATTTTTAGATATGTTTTCTTGTTGAAAAATTAAAGTACAAGTATATCTGAAATGACTTAAAATAATAAGTTTCAAAAATAATCATGATCAACTCTCGTGATTAAAAACTAATAATAATTATCATTCAACCATTCAATCAAATATGGATAAAATAATGATCATAAAATCAGAATTAAAATGCCTGCAAAATAAAGTTAGTACAGTTCTAAAACTATCTAATCTCATGATTAAACCATATTCATAAATTAAAACAGCTCTAATACCAATTGTTGGAGGCAAACTGTCAAGATCATTGATTTGAATACGATTTCTTTCGATAAGAAATATTGGACGGGCAATTTTCGAAACAGACTACAGTTTAAAACTTTTTGATGTCGAACGATCAGAATAAAATTCGTACTCCCAAAGTTAGATTCAGGATTATACATTTCAAAATCTGGTAGAATGATTTTGGTTACTGCAACAACTACAAATCTGATTCCTTCGAGTTGAAGTCCCAATCAAGCCTTATATTGTATTCTCGAAACGTATTACGAACGTAGGGTGGGTTACGATCCTTCGTGTACTAAAACCTATAAAACTAATCAACTTTAGGTATACGGGGAAACCCTAGTCTTGAAAGACAACTTATGATTAGGGTTTAGCATAACCGTATATATATAGGGTTACAGCAGGGACCTGTGGAGTAAATATGACTTGTGCTTCTGATGTAATTATGAAAATTCATCTACCCTTGAGGTAATTTCATAAAAACATAATTTACAATTCATACCACTAAAGAATCGTAACTGCACTCCTAACCACATTCTCGAAACTGATTATTTGAGCTCATGTTATTAAATACTTAACTCATCTCCCCACGTTAAGAATTTCGATACCCGCCAATTAAATTTAATTACTGACAATTTTATTTAATCGGCATCTTTAAAATTTCATAAACCCTTCTGCTTAACTTATTTGATGGCCAGATAATTAAATCTACCTGCATGGTTCGACCTAATCAAAACTTATAAGCTTCTTTAAGGGGGTATTGTCAATCCCGAACAATCGGGACTTGAATTTCGTCAATAATTACTATTCACTATATAATCAATACCGCTATCCAACTCACTGGAACTATTGACGCATAAAAGATCGTACCCTCTAATGAATCAAACAACGAATATCAAATATATGCAAATAATAATTATTTCGGGATTAAGAGCATAAGCACTCATAATAATCTTGAGATGTAAATTAATTTATATAGTCAGTATAAAATTAATTATCTCAATGTGGTCCCGTTCAATACACACAAAGTGTACTAGCGCAATGAGTTGGAACAATAGACGACGCTATTATCTGTTTCCCGTAGCCATGACAGGCCTACTAAAACTTTATGCTACAGTCGTACCGATGGTTTGTCCAATTCCATATAAACTGTGAACTAAAACTTATATTCTGCAAAAACCTATAATCTGGCCTTCTGTGCACAAGCCGTGCTCTACACACCAGATTAAACACTGTACAGAATAAATGACATTCTTGTATAACATTTAAAGAAATGATATTGCATTCATTGCTCATTAAGATTATCATAAAATAAAAAAATAATTTTATTAAAAATAAAATTAAATTAAATACTAAAATCAACAAAATTAATAGTTTTTAGTATACAACCCTGACAAGAATTCAGTATCCGCACTAGACTTTTTTCAACACTGAGCAATCTCCAGTTAATTAACAAAAAAAGTAATTAAAAAAAAAAGCTAGACGAAAACCCTAAACTCTCAAAACAAATCTTAAAGAACAAATTAAAATTAGAAGTACACTAAAAATACACAACCGTGCTTTTGTCCCTTGCAACGGCGTCAAAAATTGGTTTTTTATCGTACCGTACCAAAATATAAATTTAAAATCTTAAAATTAACTACTATTTGATAGAATAGTGGTTAACTCCAGGTATCGTTCTAACAGGGACAAATAGGCTAAGTTACAATATTATCATATTAGTATCTAAAATTAATTTGAATTAGAATGTGATTGAGATTATAAAATATGGTTGATTTGAATAAAACAAAACAATAAAAACTATTCTAAAAGATAATCAAAATTCCTAAAGTTTGAATCCATCCTAGCCAATATTTTAGTTTCATTTAGTTTTTATATTTTTCAATTGGTTCAATCCAATTCGGTCATAACTACAAGACTGACACGGATTATCAAGAGAATAAGTTCAAATTCAAACATAGCATATTCTATCTTAGATTATGGCACAAATCGTCCGAGTGTTCCCAACATGACCCATCCTATCCAAGCATAGAATATCTCACGTTTTGACTAAGAACAAGAACAGATAACAGTTGTATGATCTCGTTATTACAATCATAGAAAGTAAGCACGAAACTAGATAATCAAATTAAAAGCTCGTTGATCAGAAGTCAACGTCTTAAAATCATACAATGAATTGAATCCAAATTAAAAAGAAATAAAAATCTAAACTACTCCTAAAATAACGACTAGGGGTTCATCATCCCCTAGGAAGAAGATGATTAGCCAATCATTTTATGCTCGAATTCATGAAAAGATGAAGAAGAATGGAATTTTGGGCCTCCGTCTTCGACTTTCTGTCACTTTTCGAGCCTCCACACTTGCCTTCAAAAGCTTTAGAGATCATATTTTACAAGATTTAGAAGTTATATGAATGATTCTCCCAAGACTTGTATTTATAGAGTTGATCCACGCCCCTTGTTGTAGTGTTTTAATCAAACTATGATTGCTCCGTTCCGTCCGGATGGTTCTCGTTTCGTCCGGATGGAATTTTGCAAAAACGCGACTGCTCTGTTTTCTCGACATCAAACGAGCATTACTCCTTCATCCAAACTTCGAATTGGGTCATTCTTGTGTCCAAATTGAAGCCTCTGAAGTCTACTTTCCAATGGTTCTAGCCTCATATCAAAATTCATTTTGTATAAAAATGTATGACCAAAATAGTGATGGTATGCCAAATTTTCCATACATTTTTCGCATATTTTTTGTCAAACTTCTTTTGAAACATTGTTTTCTTCACCGCTAAACCTTTTTACCAAATATCTTGAGCTTTGAGCTATTATCACTCATGGTGCCGAGTCTTCGGGTCCCAAGATGTAACCGAAACAAAATTATTTTGATCATTTAACTTCCACGTTGGAATTGTTGACTTTTAACAGCTTTTGATCTGTTTAAGCCAATTTTCTCACTATTTTGCATCTTTTGACACTAACACTGAAATACTACTAAAACATATTAATAAACACATAATCGAGACTTAGCGAGATATACTTTGTAGAATTTGATCGGCACGTTTACGTACCGATCACTACTACTAGTAGCTTTTAACTTTTTATTACTAATTTTAGTTATATGCAACAAGTTTTTTTAAACACCCGCAACTTCTGTTACAATTTATAATTACTTTTTTTATTTATTTCTGCTACAAGATACAATCTTTACCAAACACTAACAACTTCTGTTACAAGTGTTAAAATCTGTAAGGTACTAGTTTCAGCAATCTCAAACCCCATCGTTAGATTAAACAAGTGATGATATTCAAAGTCTCGATATTTTTAACAAATGCATTGCCACAGCTGAATTAGTCTCAACTTCAATATTTGAAATGCGCTCCTTAAGTGTCGTATCCAAACCATTTCTTAGGGCCTAAAGTTTTGCAGCGAAGTAGTACCCAACTTGACGTGGAATCATTTAATGCAACGTGTTGCTAACAATTACCATTGTTTCACTCTTTTGCTTGGCTTGCCTATGTAGATCCATTCTGTAGTCTTTGCGAAGGTCTTTTTGTAACTATTTTTTGAAGTAAGTCGTGATGTTTCATGTTAAAAAATCTTTTTATTCCTACAACTCCAAAGCCCAAAGCAACCAACAAGAAAAAGAAAGGATAACCACCTAAGGACTATCAGTGTGGTGCAAAACTCTGGTATTACAATTCAAGTGAAGCCAAGACTGTAGTTCAAACCTGAAAGATCCTACAACTAAGGTTAGGATGCCAATGGCAAGGCGTAAGCTTTTCGCATCAACACAACCCCTTACGGTATGAGATGCAAATTCCACCACTGAGTCACAAATTGAGTAGATATTATCAGAGTTTTTTTTAATAAAAAAAACATATTATCTTTAGTAGTTAAGCTTTGTTTAATTGTCAGCTACAAGAAATGTTTAATTTTAGAATTGGTTTGGCATTTCTAAACTCAAGACTAGTCCTCAAAGGGTGGTATGTAAGAGAAAACTTTGCTGATTCTAAAAATAATCTTGCTAAGGAACACACCATCCACACCAAATTTCCAAACCAGGCAATTGAGGTGCTAAACATACCATTGAATAGGGATTCTTTTAATTTTTCCTGATACTCCGGGGGAAGAATAAAGGATAAACAATTGAAATTCCAATACTGCTTTACCCTGCAGTCGCTAACGAGTACATTCACATCTAATTTAAGTTAAAGGGCCAACAACTACATCTCTAAGAGATCCATCTCCTACCCAATTATAAAGCCGAAAGCTGGTATATGCTCCATTCCTGATGGACATGAAGGTCCCCTTTCGGAAAAAATAAAATAAAATCTTTCTTTCCTGATACTCTTCCTATAAGGAGTATCCTTTTGCAACCTTCAAATGAGCTTAGTCATTGATATCTGACTAACAAACTCGGTACTTCGAATGCGTAGGACTCCCAACTCCTTTGGTTTAGTGACATCATCCAAGAAAACCGTATACAACTTTCTATGTTCTATCAAAGAACTCCACAAAGAATCTCTATTATGCTTATCTATTGTGTTGGACACTTGTTTGGGAATGGTATATCATTGCATCACATAGGAGAGATGGTTGAATTAGAAACCTTAATCAATGTAGAGTAAGAGACAAACATTTAACTTTCTATTCACCTAGTTTGTTCTTTATCCTATCAATAATGAACTAGTAAAAAGTTCTATAAACTCTCACATGATGGAGGGGACATCCTAAATAGGAGCCCAGATTATCAGAGTAGGGTATTTGGAGGGTTCTGATAGGGAATTATCAATAGTCGTGAACACATTACTTAATAAGAACACTATTGGTTTTTGTGAGTTCACTTTCTGACTTAAAATGAAACAAAAAGGTTTAGAATGTCAAAGACCACCCTACAATTACTATATGTTGTTTAGCCAATCAAAACATGATTGTTTGCAAAGAAGATGTGAGATCAAGGTGGACCCCTTACTCGAAAATTTTATTCACAAGCTTTGGAAATGCTTTAGGATAACTATTACATACACAAATATAAAGATGCAATGAGATACATGGTCTCCTTGACAAACCCCTCTAGGAGGTAAAAATAAGTTGAAAAACACCATACTTGAAGATAATTACTAAAAATAAAGTTGTGCTGCAAGAGATTATGCACATTGGGAGGAAAATCGAAGTGTATAAGCACCTTGTAGATAAAACTACTCAAGCCTATGGTAGGATTTTTTCAAATCAATTTTAATAACCATGTTTCCAATCTTACTGTCACGCTCCCAACTTCGGGGAACCGAAAACACCCATAAACAACACCTAACTCGATGTTTCACTCTCAAGATAAAGAATATACATGCATTAAATATAAATGTCAATAGGCTTACAATACACGGTTCCAACACCAAAAACATGTAAAACAACACATGGTCTAAAAAGAAACAAAAAGGAAGACTACAGATCTTTCGCCCCCGGTTCCTCCAGATCAACCTGTGTGACCGTATGTACCTAAAAAATATTTTTAAATCTCACACCATGAGCCAAAACTCAGTAGAAACTAGACAAACATATAATAAAAGCTAAACATGTTGATGCAAAAAGATATGGATATTTTGACTCACACGAGCCTAAAAATAGTTTGATATACCTATACAGATATACTACAATGCTTCACATGCAAACATCGACTCTCACGTGCTCCACATGCAACATATGTATGCATCGACTCTCCCGAGCTCCATAAACAGTTCTACATAATCATAAAGGTTCACATGCAATACATGCATCTTCTCGGGCATTCACCGAAGGACCCCAACCCCAACTAATGCATTGTTAATCAGAGTTAACACATATCAGACCACTTTCCATCCCTCGTTAACCAGAGTTAATGTATGCAACACACGCAACCCACGCAACGCACGCAACACATGCATCTTCATGAATTTTCATCGTAGAACCAATATCCGCCCCTCATTGTGCATCTTCACGGGTTTTCACCATAGGAACAATATTCGCTCCTCACTATGCATCTTCACAGGTTTTTACCGTAGGATCAATATTTGTCCCACATTATGCATCTTTAATACTAGAGTTTTAACTCACAAAAACATGTACAAATCCCACATTTCACATAACGACATCACATGCCACCCAACTTGTCATCCAATAACCCGGGACACCAACAAGCAGTAAGACGAAACTCAACCTCGAAGGCTAGCTCCGAACCTCTAAAAACTCAATTTTCACAAATGTTTTCACAAAACACTATCTTTTCCAAAACTTGCCTTTTTTGAAAAAGAACCACGGACCCAAACACGTCATGAACACAACGATGTATAAACACCATGATTAACGGAACCATGCCATCCCCAACGACGATAACAAAACGATAACAAACCCCTAAGGCCACCACACGACCACCAAAATAAATAAACAACCCCAACAGGACATCAGTCAACTGAACACCCCCATCTAGTCGACTGAAAAAGGCTATTGGAATTTTAAAAAATTCTCCCAAAACACATGTCAGTCGACTGAATCCCCCAATCCAGTCGACTAAACCACCCTATTGACGATCCAGTCGACTGGATCATGTAGTCCAGTCGACTGAACCACGACAGAAACGAAATCCTAGCTACCGAAATAGCTTTTCAACCCCAGAATCGAAACAACCAAACTCTCTTTTGATATCCACGGACATGCACAAGCCCAAAATTACAAAGAAACACCAAAAAAAGCCTCAAAGCCCTTTTAATCCAACCGAAAACACATACAATTTCATGTAGCACCCCTTTAAGACATGAGAGTCTAGGATCCTATTTCGTTGAATCTAAAACTTGAAGCTCAAAACGTCGACCAAAAATGGACTTCGTCGAAACGAGATTCCGTTCGGATGAACACGTAGCCTACAATGAGGATACCACGGATCGCTATTTGATCGCCAAAACCTAAAAGCCCTAGGCACCTCAAAAACTAGAGAGAAGGCAGAGGTTCCGAGTGAAACTTAGCTAAGAAGATTCAAAAATCTCCTAAAATATCTAAGGGTTAGATATTTATAGGCCCCGCCTCAAAAATATCATTTTTTTTGAACTTTGCACCACAATGCCCAACGGCCCCAAGATCCAACCCAACATGCATTTCTAAGCCCAAACGTGCATAAAAACACATATAAACATGCAATTATAAAAACGACAAACAACACGTCGATAAATATCGCAAAAAGAAAACAGGTCAGGGTCTCACAACTCTACCCTTCTTAAAAGAATTTTGTCCTTGAAATTCACCACATGTTAAAAAAAAAAAAATAGCCCTGCCGATTTTGATCGGCACATGCACAGGAGGTGGCCAGCTAAACCATTCCTAGAATAAGGTCAAATGTGGCCATGTACTCTAAACAACGTCTAACTACCTCAAAGACACGGGATCTACCAACATGTCCCAACATCACATCCTCACCAGCCGATGTCTTTACACCCAGTATACCAACCACGGAGTCTATCTACCACTCCACAATAAGACGAAATTAAGAAATACAATGCTCCCATGCCGATAAGAACACTGGCCCAAAATCTGCACACTAAGAAAGTACCTCTGTTCACTGGAGGAATAGCTGCATCATCAGGCATGACCGGTGCTTTGGAAGAATTGGGATCTGTGAGGGCATACACTCGGCCTTGTGTCATTCTAGTGTGTCCACCATAACTTGGGACTATCAGCTGTCGTATTGACTGAACTGAAGTACCCCTATTTGTAATCTGGGAAGTCTAAACTGCGGGATGCTATTACCGGTAATTTGGTTGATCATGCACAAACGAACCCACTGGTGTGCCTACCGTGCTCGGTGCACTACCTCTCTGAGGATAGTTCTTGCGAATATGTCGTGACTGGCCACATCCAAAACAAACTAGCAGTCCCCTCCCCTGCCACTGATCCGGTACTGAACCTTGGAACTGCCCCAGCTGTGGATCCTGGGACTACCATGGTTGTGGGCAATCTATAACACGATGTCCAGGTTGTCCACACCGAAAACATCTAAACTCCCTCTGCTCTAGCCTCCAAGACGAAGCCACCGATGGTGCTGGTGCAAAAAACTGCTATCGCAATCTAGCTGGATGAAAACTAGGGTCATATGACCTCTGCCTCTTGTTGGAGCGCCCACCTGATTGTGCCTTTGCTCCACCATGCGGTGCCCCTATTTCCCTAGAACCCCGAGTCTCGCTCAAAGTATTCTCGATCATTGCTACCAACTCTACCAGCTTTGTAAAAACACGCAGTCTCAATCCTATCACGTTCTCCCTGATCATAGGCCTCAAACCCCGCTCAAATTGCCTTGAACGTAGCTCGTTTGTAACCACTAACTCCAGTGCAAAACGGGACAAGCTAGTAAACTTGGCCTTATGCTGCACAATACTCATCACCCCCTAAGTGAGAGCATAAAACTCCTCTCTGTATAGATCCCTTGAAGAAGCCAAAAAGTACTTCTCTAGAAAAACCCCTGTGAAAGCTACCTACGTGCCCCTCCACGGTATTCCGGGTGTATTTCCACCACTCATGAGCGTCCCCTCTCAGTTGGAAAGTGGCAAAAGAAACCCTAAGATCTTCCTCAATTATCTGCAGTGTATTAAGGATCCAAGTCACCAGTTCCAACCACTCTGTAGCTACCGTAGGATCAAGATCCCCAGCGAATGTAGGAGGGTCAAGACACCTGAACTCTCGCATCGCCACAGTCGCCCTCGACTCGGGTTCTCTCTTTCTCTCCCTTTAGCAGTCTCAACTAGCTGAAGGATGGAGCCTACCATCGCACGCAACAACTCTATCGCGTCTACCGGTCCTTGGGAAGAATTTGCGTCCCCAGCATCAGGGATTGGCATATCCCCTTGGCCTAAACCACGACCACGGCCACGGCCTCGACCACGGCCTCATCCTCTCTAAGCAGACATCACGTCTATATGAAAGAAACACAGAACATAAGATGCAACACATCGCATGAACATAAATATTAACCACATAATCATGCTGACACTTAGCCATATACGTTCATGCTAAACAAATTCCACATACTGAGGAGAACTGAAAAGAGTGACACGTCAATTTGGATAACCTACTTAGATTCCTTGCCAAAAAACACATCGGCCAAACGCATTTCTAACTCGGCTTTCAAGTTTGTTAACACAAACATCCGAAGGCAAGACTAATCAATCCTAAGATTCAACCCCCATGCTCACATATATACCACATACTCATGCTTAACACACTATCATGCTCATGTTATCAGAACATCTAAACACATACAATCAAGTACACACAATCAACCTTACAAGGTGATGTACCCTATTTTCACGGCTCTTATGTATTTGAACTCAGAGCTCTGATACCAAGTTGTCACGCCCCAAACTCTGAGCTACCCGAAACACCCATAAACAACACTTAATCCGATGTTTCACTCTCAAGATAAAGAACATACATTAATTAGATATAAATGCCAACATGCTTATAATACACGGTTCCAACACCAAAAACTTGTAAAACAGTACATGATCCAAAGAGAAACAAAAAGGAAGATTATAGATCTTTCGCCCCTCCAGCTCCTCTAGATCAACCTGTGTGACTGTATGCACCTGAAAAATATTTTTAAATTTCACACCGTAAGCCAAAGCTCAGCAAATATTAGAAAAACATGTAATAAAAGCTAAACATGCTGATGCGAAAAGATATGGATATTTCGACTCACATGAGCTTTAAAATAGTTTGATATACCTATACAAATATACTACAATGCTTCACATGCAAACATCGACTCTTACGAGCCCCACATGCAACACATGTATGTATTGACTCTCCCGAGCCCTATAAATAGTTCCATATAATCACAAAGGCTCACACGCAATACATGCATTTTCTCAAACTTTCATTGAAGGACTACAGCCCCAACTAATGCATTGTTAACTAGAGTTAACACGTATTGGACCACTTTTCGTCCCTCATTAACTAGAGTTAACGTATGCAACACACGCAACCCACACAACGCACGCAACACATGCATCTTCTCGAGTTTTCACCGTAGAACCAATATCTGCCCCTCATTGTGCATCTTGACAGGTTTTCACCATAGGACCAATATCCACCCCTCATTATGCATCTATAAAACCAAAGTTTTAACGCATAAAAACATGTACAAACCCCACGTTTCACACAATGACATCACATGCCACACAACTCGTCATCCAATAACCCGGGACACCAACAAGCAGTAAGACGAAACTCAACCTCGAAGGCTAGCTTCGAACCTCTAAAAACTTAATTTTTACAAATGTTTTCACAAAACACAATCTTTTCCAAAACTCGTCTTTTTTGAAAAAGAACCACGGACCCAAACACATCACGCACACAATGATGTATAAACACCACGATTAACAAAATCACGTCATCCCTGACGACGACAACAAAACAACAATAAACCTCCAAGGCTACCACATGACCCACCAAAACAACAAAATAACCCCGGTAGGACATTAGTCGACTGAACACCCCCATTCAGTCGACTAAAAAAGGCTACAAAGATTTCAAAAAATTCTCCCAAAACACAGGTCAGTCGACTGAATCTCCCAATCCAGTCGACTAAACCATCCCACTGACGATCCAGTCAACTGGATCACCCAGTCCAGTCAACTGAACCATGGCAGAAACAAAATCCTAGCTGCAGGAACAACTTTTTAACCCTAAAATCGAAGCAACCAAACTCCCTTTTGATATCCATGGACATACACAAGCCCAAAACTATAAAGAAATACTGAAAAAAAAGCCTCAAAGCCCTTTTTATCCAACCGAAAAGAACCAAAAAATGATTTAGGAACAAAACCCATCTTTTGAAACATAAATCAACTCTTCATGCTTTTTTAAACGGTAAAAACACAAACAATTTCACGTAGCACCCCTTTAAGACATGAGAGTCTAGGATCCTATCTCGTTGAGTCAAAAACTCGAAGCTCAAAATGCTGACAAAAAATGGACTTTGTCAAAATAAGATTCAATTCAGATGAACACGTAGCCCACAATGAGGATACCAAGGATCCGCTATTTGATCACCAAAAACCAAGCCCCGAGCCCTCAAAAAACTAGAGAGAAGGCAGAGGTTCATGTGAAACTTAACTAAGAAGATTCAAAAATCTACTAAAATATCTAAGGGGTAGATATTTATAGGCCCTGCCCGAAATTTTTTTTTTTTAACTTCGCACCACAACGCCCAACGGCCTTGGGATCCAACCCAACATGCATTTCTAAGCCCGAACATGCATAAAAACACATATAAACATGTAATTATAAAAATGATAAACAACGTGTCGAAAAACACCGCAAAAAGAAAACGAGTCAAGGTTTCACACTTACCTTTTTATACTTACAATAGTGAACAACCTCTTGAATGATTATAACGTTATTTGTGCCTCTTCTACTAGGGAGAAAACTGGATTGGTACGAGCTAATCACCTCATTAAGCACGAGCTAAAGAGAATGGACTAGCGTTTTAGTAATAGATTTATAGGCTGTGTTGCACATTCCAATAGGTCTTATGGTTCACAATTTTTGGATTGTTCAACTTGGAGATTAAGCACAAATAAGTCTCATTTTTAACAGTAGATCAATCTTGCCAAGAGTAAAATCTTCTCGCACTGTGTGGAGGGAGGAGCACACCAAATCCCAATAACGTTGGAAGAATTCAGAGTACAAATCACCCGGTTTAGGTTCTTTCCAAGGTTTGAAGGACCATATTACACTTTTTTAACTCAATTCAGGAAGGAATGGTGCACATCTCTTAATCGTTAGAAGTGGTTATTACACAAGAGACAAAAGATAGGTCGAAAACCCATTCATCATGATTTCTACCTATAGCAAAACAAACCCAAAAAGTGGTTCACCTGATGGCTTTCCACTCTATTCTCTTCAACTAACCAGTTGCCATCATGTTCCTTGAGAGCAAGGATCCTATTCAATCTATGACGCTTAAGGGTGAAAAAATGAAAACATCGATGTTTCTATCCCTATCAGAAAGCCAATTGGACCGAGATTTAAGCACCTATAATTCCTATTCTAAAAGAAAAAGATGATTAAACTCCTTTATCAAATTATCATCCAACATGGAAAGAAAGGAGCAGGAGTCGAAATCAAGGCCTTTTGATCCCCTAAAAGTTCACCAGTTACCCTTTTCTTTCTCTAAAAAATATTACCAAAGATGTTAACATTCCACTTAGAGATTTTAGTTTTCAAAAGATTAGAGCTTTCAGTGAAAGAGATTGAGAAATTCACTAAAAAATCTTTAACAACAGAAAAAATAGAAGGATAAAATATCATAAAGATTTAAAACTAAAAGAATAAGAAATGGAGCTGCGAAAGAAAGAAACAAAAGAAAGCAAAAGAGGATAGTGATCACTGATCAGAATGGACACAGGGAAGATATCGAACTGAGGTGTCAGTGATACCTCAGTCCAACATTGTCTCTCTATAATTATGCCACCAGTTATTCTCGGATTTGTCCAAGTATACCTAGGACCCAAAAACTCATGCCCATCGTCCTGCAATGATCAATGTACTCTTTAAATTTAAGAGATCTAGCTTTACAGATAGGCCATATCTGAGCTTATCAGCACCAAAGAGGATCTCATTAAAATCCCCCACCCGGCCACCATGAGCAAATGCAGACTATAAGAGGAAGAGAAGGAAACCAAGTTGTCCCATAGAACTTTTCTTTGATCATAATAAGGTCTACCATAGATGAGAAAATCCAAAGAGAGTTGTTGGGAAGTACCTAAATGTTGGAATTTTGTGAATTCATTCGCCATTGAATTCCAGAATTCAATAGCAGAATTCAATTGCAATTGAATTGGCTATTCAATTGGCAATTGAATCCTGGAAATCAATACCATTCATGATTATTGATTCTCCTGTAACCCCCTTCATGATGGAATATCTATATATGCTGTCATCCCATTTAGTTTTCGGAAGCAGAGAAAAAGAGATAGAGAAAGAAAAGAAACCACAGAGAACAGCAGTAGAAAGTACAGAGAAAAAAAAATACAGCAGAGGTGAGAAAGGAGAGATACAATTCTGAGATTATATTGCATGCTGTAAGAGAGAGAAAGACAGACGGAGTACGTTCGTAGCCGATTTTTGGTGGTGTTCCAATGATCGTGTAGCCGTTTTATCCTGGGAGAGTGACGCTGGTGAAAAACCTACAATACCCTCGGTAGGCGGTGAATCATTCTTAAGAAAACTGCGATTGCAGGACTCAGTTTGCATATTCTATTCCTGTTATTTCTGTTGTTTCATTTTTCTATAATTTCAGTTTATTGTAATTGTTGAAAGTTAAGAAAGATGTATTTTCTGGATCACCGAGCATGTAAATTTTTTATTATGGCGTTGAATTTTTCTCAACAATCTTAAGAATGAGATTGTCCTCCAACAAGCTTAAGAATGATTCAGTTTTAAGAACCTGCTCGGTTTGGATCTTGTTTTCTTCTCCAGAAAATGCATGTTTATGCTTTTAACTTTTCTATGAGTATGTACAGGATTATGCATTCTAGATCTTCGTTGGAATATGGGAAATATTATATAGTTCAGGACAATATGTTCAGATCAATCCATATTGTGATTTTCTTTCCGTCATAATCCAGTCAGTTTCTTGATTTGTGAGAAATCTGGTCGGTTGTGTCGACACCTTTTCTTTAGTGTCGACACTTTTGACATTTTTGGCTGTTTGTGTCGACACCTTTCTTGTTTGTGTCGACCCTTTTGTCTTGTGTCGACCACTTTTCTGATGGTGTCGACACATTCACAGGTTGCTGTTTGCGTTGAACCTCTCGGTTCTTTTGTGTTGACTCATTTCTCAGTTTGTGTCGACCCCTAAGTTGTTTGTGTTGACCCCTAGGTTGTTTGTGTCGACCCCTGAGCTGTTTGTGTCTATCCCTGGGCCATTTGTGTCGACCCCTGGGCACTTTTCTGTTGGTGTCAACTTCTTTTTCCCTCCTATGTCGACCCTTCCTGTGATGCTTAACAGAGATCTGATCGGCTAAGGCCGTAGGCAGCCGTGCGCGGCTGACCTTCTGGGGTTTGGTAGCAC
>JAUMHN010411320.1:0-14369 GCA_032360265.1 Heliamphora ciliata
CTATAGACTCCTACCCATTACCTAGTCCTGAATCATTTAAGACCTGCTAGGTAATGACAAGTTCTATACGGAGCACCGCGCGTAAAAGCTAACTTTGCGGGCCCGACAACCCGAGGGAAAAGAGCACCCAAACCGACCTTTTTTATGGGAACTACCCCGAAGGGTAACAAAGGTACCTACACTGTACACGTTTTCGGACTTTCACCGAGGGTAACTCGTGCCAAATACACGTCATCACGATACATCTAGATAATCTTCAAAAAATAGTACCGTAGCTCAACTACGAAAATATTTCCTCAAAACAATACATTATACATGTATATAGATCCATCCAACAACATGGAGATCAAACAAAACATTTTCAAAATATTTTTTCCCATTTTCCACAAAACGTTTCAAACCTAAGACTCAACCCCGAAGGCGAGCTCCAAACCTCCAAAACACCGAGTGTTGAGATTTTTCACAAAACCACCATTTTCCTCCATTTTCAAAAAAACCCTTTGAAAATCATATTACCACATGTCATACAGTACTATAAGCCAAGAAAAGCGAATAACATGCATTCTATCAGAAAAACAAGGCTTAACCAGAAAATATGACATTTGATGCATTTCTACCTGGTGAAAATACATATAATTACATATAACACCCTCATAACAGTAGTAGGTCTAGAATCCTAACTCGTTGGGTCAAAACCTGGTGCCTCAAAAATCGGACCTCATCAGAACCAGAATCTGACCGGATGAGCTAAAGCTAACAGCATAGAGAGCAAGGATCCACAAGTTGATCGTCAGAAACTAGGCTCGGGTGAGTCAAATATGTAGAGAGAAGGCAGAGAAAATGAAGAAAGAAGCTTTTCTCCAAACATTCCAGCCCCTGAAATACATATAGGCTCGATAAAAAGATAGTTCAATCGACTAAAGAGACCACTTCAGTCGACTGAAGCTCCTCAAAAAACGTGAACCGCCTCAGTTCAGTCGACTGAAGCTCCTCGAAAAACGTGAACCACCTCAGTTCAGTCAATCAAACCCCCTGGTTTAGTCGACTGAACTCAAGAAAAGAAGTTAGTTGACTGAACTCAACAGCCTAGTCGACCGAACCCTAGAGTCTCAGCCTACTATTTTTTGTCTTGGGATTTCTGATTAAGGCCAACCAAAGAAACCTAAAACAAGGTCTGAGAAAGCGTAAAACACAACTATACATGCTGTTCTACAACTCCAAAGCATAAACCATGCATCGATGATATGTAACATGAAGGAAAACACGTCACATGTATAAATAATTTAAATTAACAAGGTTCGGGGTCTCACATATTTTTTTGTATTCAGATTTTTTGTGTTTATTGCATGTCATTTATAATAAAATTTTATCAATGTGCTCCAAAAATGAATTGGTAATTACATCATTAAATGTTCATAACTTTTATTTATGCTTTTGCTATATATATATATATATATAATTTAATTAAAAAAATCTAGACTTATTGAATTAATAGAATGACTTTTGATAACATTTGTTATTGGTCGGTCTTGACCTCATCTTTTGGTGTAAAGGTTGAGGTCATGATAAATTATGTGATTCTCATATATTAAAATGGCTTTCAATCCTCTTACAACAATATTCAAAGAGAACAAACTAACTAGACCAAATTATATTGATTGAAAAAGGGATCTAGATATTGTGTTGACTACCGACGATTATAAGTTTGTGCTCACAGAGATTTGTCTAACTAATCCTGATGAGTGGGTAACCGATTAGGAAGCCCAAGCTTATCAAAAGTGGTACAAAGCTGATTAGATGCGTAAAATTACACTTTGGCATTTATGTTAAATATTCTGGAGTATCAATCTATGTCCAATACCTATGACATGATTTTGAACCTCAAATGGATGTTTGGGGATTAAAATCGTGCAGCTAAGTAGGTGGCCATCAAATCCCTGATGAACATAAACATAGCTGAAAGCACCCCAGTTAGGGATCATGTTATGAAGATAATCAGTCTTCCAAATAAACTAGATATCTTTGGAGCTGAAATTGACGAAGAAACCCATGTTAATATCATATTCCAGTCGCAACCTGATTGCTTTAAGCAATTCTACCTACACTATACCATGAACAAGTTAGACTATTCTCTAACAGAACTTCTTAAAGAACTTTAAGCAATTGAGA
The DNA here is from genome assembly GCA_032360265.1 of Heliamphora ciliata. Taxonomy (NCBI): domain Eukaryota; kingdom Viridiplantae; phylum Streptophyta; class Magnoliopsida; order Ericales; family Sarraceniaceae; genus Heliamphora; species Heliamphora ciliata. The sequence continues at coordinate 2,170 of JAUMHN010411320.1, forward strand.
GTGCTATTAGGAAGCCAGTCAGTGACTTTGTTGTTGAAAAGGGTTCTACTTCTAATCCGAAAGGCAAGAAGAAAAAGATTCAAAAACAGGGTGGCACAGCTTCCAAGGTAGTTAGTGGGCCATAGATTGGTGTGAAAAAGTTGAAAGAAAAATGTTTTCACTGCAATCAGACAGGGCACTAGAAAAATTAATGTCCAGTTCATTAATTATGTCTGCAATTCATTGCAGAGATTTCAGGAAACCAGATAGCTTAGTGATGAGGAGATTTACCTGCATATGGACAATAATACAAGGGTTGTAGCAATTGCAGTGGAAGATGTCACTCTTAGTTTTAGTAGAGATATAATTTTAATTTTGAAAGATTCTCTTTATGTACCATCAATTAGAATGAATTTAAGTTCAGTTTTGAGATTGCTTAAAGACGGATATTTTATTTATTTTAATAACTCTGTGGTTATTAAGAATAATAGACATTTTATCTATTTTGATACATTTGTGAATGATCTGTATGTTATTAATCCTATCCCTCCAACCTTGCAACTGAATGAATTAAATAACACTTCTAATTTGCCATGTAAGAGAAATGAACCTTCTAAAATGAACCAAACGTATATTTGACACTTACGCTTAGGTCATATCAATCTAAAAAAGATTAATAGATTATTTAAAAATAGACATTTGAGTTCATTGAAAGTGGAGGTACTTTAAGTCTGCGAATCATGTTTAGAGGGAAAAATGACTATAAGGCTCTTTTTGGCCAAACGTTATAGAGCTAAAAAATCATTAGAATTAGTCGACTCTAATTTATGTGGACCTATGACTATTCGAGCTAGAGGTAGTTTTGAGTATTTTTTTACTTTTATCGATGATACTCAAGGTATGGGTATATTTATTTGATGCACCGTAAGTCTAAATGTTTTGAAAAATTCAAAAAATTTAAAGTAGAAACGGAGAAGCATCTGAGTAAATGTATCAAGGCACTACGGTCTTGTTAGGGTTGGTATACTGAAAATCATATTTTTAGTATTTAATTTTATTTTAATAAAATTAATTTTTTATTTTATAAAAATCTTTATGAGCAATGTATGTATATCATTTCTTTGTTATGCATGGATGTATGATATTCTGTATAGTATTCAATCTGGTGTGTAGAGTACGGTTAGCACACAAAAAATCAAATTTTAGGTTCTTGCAGAATATAAGTTTAATGTTCACAATTTAGATAGAAATGAGCATACCATCGGTACGACTATGCCATAGAGTTTAAGTAGGCATGTCTTAGTTACAGGGAACAGATAATAGTGCCGTCTATTGTTCTGACTCTCTGTCCCAGTACACTTTGTGTGTATTGAACGGAACATTTGGAGTAATTAATTTTATACTGATTACATAAATTAATTTACACCCCAAGGTTATTATGAATAGTACTTATCCTCTTAATCCTAAAATAATTATTGATTTGTATATATTTAATATTCGTTGTTTTGATTCATTAGAGGGGTGTGATCTTATATGGGTTTATATTCTCAGTGAATTGAATAGCGGAATATTTATATGGCAAATATTAATTATTTGCGAAATTTACGTTTCAAAAGATCGGGATTGGTAATATCCCCCTTAAGGATGCTTATAAGTTTTGACCGGGTCAAACCCTGCAGGTGGATTTAATTATTCGGCGGCAAAATAAGTTAAGCGGAAGGACTTAAGAAATATTAAGATGCCGATTAAATTAAATTGTCAGTAGTTAAATTTAATTGGCGAGTATCGAAAATCTTAACGTGGGGAGAAATGGTAACCATTTAATAACAGGAGCTCAATGCAAAAAAGTCTTAAGATTATGGATCAGAGTGCAATTATAGTTCTTTAGTGGTGTGAACTATAATTCATTGTTCTATGAAAATTGTAGAAACTGTTGCATCTTTCCATAATTGTAGAAACCGCTAATAGGTATTTGTGTTCCACTGGAAGTCTTACTTATAATTACTCACCAGATCCCTGCTGTAGCCCTATATATACGCAGGTAGGCTGAACTTATTTAAGATTGATAGATCATATCTCACCATATCATAATATATATTTTATCTTTCAAGATTAAATATATCGGAGTTCTGTCGATACGAGTTCTCGATAGTCCATAACTCACACTATGTTCAAGGATCGTGTAAGAAAATACAGTCGAAGAGCTAACAGGAGTTTCAACTCGGAATCAAATCGTAGTTGAAGATTAGATCAACAAAAAGTATTCTTCTAAATTAACTTTGGTTGCACGGGTTTTTTTTTATCGTTCGACATCAAAAATTTTATCTGGAGCCCGTTTCAACGATTGCCCGTCCAGTTAAATTTTTATCAAAATTTGTTTACAAAAATAATGATCTTGGCAGTATAGCCTCTAACAAATTGGTATCAGAGCCGTTTTATCTTTTGTTTACAATTTATCGGGGTCGGGTAGAATTAGAACAATTGCTAACTTTATTTTGCAAGCATTCTAATCCCAGTTTTATGATAATCCTTTATTTTCATGTTTGATTGAATGCGTGAATGATAATTTAATTTTTTTTAATCACGGGATTAACCGTAATAGATTAATTGATTGTAAACTCTACAGAGGCATATGATTAATGTAAAAATTATTATTTTTCGGTTTCTTGTTCTTGTATTTTTTTTTTATTTTATGTTATCATGAAAAAAAAAATAAGAAGAACAAAGAACAAGTGGAAGAACAAAGGTGGCGCAAACGGCGGTGGTTGGCGGCGGCAACTAGTTTTTTTTTTTTCGTTTTTTGCTTTCCAGTTTTTTTTATCTCCAGCTTTTTTTTCTAGATGATAATAAAAAAATAAAAATAATAATAAAAAAAGGGGGTAAAAAGAACACAAAACAGTCGGCAATTCCCAACCAAACAGCCGCCGCAGGTTCCAATCAAAACAGTCGGCGGTTCCCAGCAGCCAAATTCCAGGCGCCCAGTGGTTTTTTCATGCAAAAACACCAATCACAGCAATGGATTCCAAATAGCTTCCGGCCCAAGTGATTTTCCAGTCACAAACAAGCAAAGCTGTCCACACAGCGCCAAGCACAGTGGCGCAAACAGCACCGGTTTCTGATCAGCCAAAAAGTGCAGCATCCAATGCTGTAGCACCAAACACTGTTCGGCAAACAGCCAACGCAGCAGGTTCCCTACGCAAAAAACGGTGCCAAATGCTGCCTGGGCAGCGGCGAAGAAGGCAATTCCGTTGGAATTCCAACCGATTTGTCAATTGTGTTCGGGGCTCCTTATGATTGATATGTTTTATCAAGATAATATTAAAAAGTCCTGATGCAACTTGGACATAGAAAGCTGGTTGAGAACAAGATTATTGTAGTTTTTCTCTTAACAGGAGACTGAAATTCTTTAAAATTTCAATCAGATCATACAACCGGGATTTTTATTATATTTTGCATTTAATTTTTTATTAATTGCGTGGATGATATATATTAATTTTATTTATTCATGGTAATTTAATTAATTCAAAATTTTAGTTTTAATTAAAATATTTTGTAATGAAAAATAAAATTATATTTTTTTAATTAAATGAAAAAACTTTAGATATTTTATTTTTTACAAAATATCACGTTTAAAGATTATTTTTTTAAAATCAGATATCTTGAAAAAAAAATGTGAAAATTAATTTCGGATTTTGAATTAATTAAATGGAAAAATATTTAATCGAAATAAATTATTAATTTTTAAAAAATATAAAACGGAGAATAAAATAAATAAATACATTTAAACCTTATCTAAAAAACTGGAGGAAAAACTGTTCATTTATTAAATTTTATTTGTTACACATTTAAATACGAAAAAGATGGTTTGATAAATCAAAATATTTAGAATCGTGTACGCAGAAAAATATTTAATTCTTTCAGATCGTGTGGCTTCCAAAATTAATAAATTTATTTTAATTAAATGAATATTTACTACTCTCAAAAATATTTTAAAAATCTAAGTGGAAGAGAAAATTTATTCACAGATAAATTTCGTGATTTTCATTACCAGTTTGTAGGCAATGTAATTAAATCCTGCGTGTTGGCAGTAAGACCTTCCTCCCCAATGGACAGATTAATTGCGGTATCGCTAGTATAAATTTTCTTTAGGGATAATTCTGAATAATTGTTAGTGTAGGTCACTTCTCCAACTGAAGGGTTAATTGCGAAGCGATTAATTTGGGATTAGGTGATTGTTAACAATTAGCTGTATATAATATTATTCTCTCCAACTGAGTCACTGCTATTATATACTAGACTGAAACTATGTCAGCTATTTAATTTTACTTGGTATGGTCAATTTCCTAGAAAGTAAAATAAAAAAAAATTTGCCTGTCTGGTCTTATGAAGGATAGTAGACATCCTCCCAACGAGGCACATTATTATCAGGTTAACAGGCTACTGGCGAATTAATTTTAAAATAGTAGAGGGAACCAAATTAAAATGAATTCAAAATTTTGCTCATCATAATTAACGATTTTTTTAATTATGTGATTCTCATGATGAAAAGAGATTTCAACCCACTCGCTTCAAAACTCAAAGAAAACAAACTAACGGGACTGAATTTTGTTAATTGAAAATGTAACTTGGATATAGTTTTAACTACAAATTGTATTCTTTTAATACTAGGAAATGTGTTTGTTTCTGAAAAAGGTTCTTCCTTTGGGTCGAAAGGCATGAAGAAGAAAAAAGTTCAGAGACAGTGAGACACGATTTCAAGGGTAGCTAGTAGGCCACAGACTTGTGTGAAAAAGCCAGAAGGCAAATGTTTTCACTGCAACCAGACCCGGCACTAGAAAAAGCTATGTCCAGTATCAGAAGACAGAATAAACAGGGTAATTTCTATTAACTAGTTGTGAAAATATGTTTAGCGGTGCTATCTACCGGTACCTGGTGTGTAGATACGAGAGCCACTAATCATGTTTGTAATTCATTGCAGGAGTTTCAAAAAACCCGATAACTTAGTGATTGGGAGATTTATCTGCATATGGGTAATAATACAAAGATAACAGCAGTTACAGTAGGAGATGTTACTCTCAGTTTTGGTCAAAATTAGATTTTAATATTGAGATATTGTCTTTATGTACTTGCCATTAGAATGAACTTAGTTTCTATTTCTAAATTGGCTAAATATGGATATTTTGTTTATTTTAATAACTCTGTGGTTATTAAGGATAATAAACGGGTTATTTGTTTTGGTACATTGGTGGATGATCTTTATATTATTACTCCAATCTCTCCTACATTGTAACTGATTGAAACGAATAATACATCTATGTCACCATATAAGAGAAAGCTTTCTTCTTTAATGAACCAAACATTTTTTTGGCACTTACGCTTGGGTCATATTAATCAAAAAAAGATAAACAGACTGGTAGCAAATGGACCTTTGAGTTCATTGGAAGTGGAGGCACTTTCAGTCTGTAAATCTTGCTTAGAGGGTAAGATAATCAAGAGACCCTTTTCGGCCAATGGCTATAAAGCTAAAGAACCGTTGGAACTGGTTCATTCTAATGTATATGGTCCTATGACAATCCGGGTTAGAGGTGGCTTTGAGTACTTCGATAGTTTCATTAATAACTACTCAAGGTATGAATACATTTACTTGATGCACCGTAAGTCTGAATGTTTTGAAAAATTCAAAGAATTCAAGGCGGATGAGAAGAAGCGTCTAGGTAAAAGTAACAAATTACTACGATCCGATCGTGGTGGGAAATATCTCTTTGGAGAGTTTAAGGACTACTTGTCATCAGAGGGGATTACATCCTAGTTGACAACACCTGACACTTCACAGCAGAATGGTGTAGCAGAAAGAAGGAATAGGACTCTTATGAAGATGGTAAGGTCAACGATGAGTTATTCAGGCTTACCACATTCATTTTGGGGATTCGCTTTAGAGACAGCGACTTACATTCTTAACATGGTACCTTCTAAGTTAGTACCTTCTACTCCCACAAAATTGTGGACCGGGGCGTAAACCTAATCTGAAATACATTCGAATTTGGAAGTGTCAGCACATGTGCTGAAAGGGAATGCAGGTAAGTTGGAACCGAGGACGGAAGTCTATTTTTTGGTGGGATATCCCAAGGGAACGAAGGGTGGTCTATTTTATAATCCTAAGGATCAAAAGGTCATTATTAGCACCAATGCCCGATTCTTGGAAGAGAATTATATCATGGATCACAGGCCCAAAAGTAATATTGTTCTGGAAGAACTGAGAGGAAATACTAGTAGGATAGAAGAGGAACCACAAGTTACTGATATTCCATTACCTTGTTGTAGTGGTAGAATTATTGGGACAAATGCAAATCAAGAACAGGGTGCTTGTTGGCCTAACAAGACTTCAATAATCGACTTTGATGATAACAAACTTATTTATCTAATTGTGCAAATTGAGTGTTGTTATAGGAAATATACATTTAGCTCAATTCAAGATATACAATGGAAGCCATGATACATAATTCCAAATCAAGATTATTTGGCGACATGTTTTTGTGGAACAAAGTGCAAAAAAGATTGAGACATTGAAGAGTTGAAAAACTTGTTGTAAATTTCATTTTGTTAGGATCCGTGTATATGCTCATTATCTCTTGTTTATTACTTTGAAGCTCATAGGAATCCTAAATATATTTAAAATGTTTTTCCAAAGCATAAAAAGTTCAAACCTTTTTGGAAAACCAAAAAAATGAACTTTTGATGATCCAGTCGACTGAGGCACTATATCTAATCGACTGAACAAGCTACCAAAAATTGATTTTTAGGTCTACACAAGTTCAGTTGTGCGAACCTATAGGTTCCGTCGACCGAAGCTTGGTTCAGTCGACCGAATGAGTCTCTTCAGTCGACCGAACAGCTTAAAATTTGAATTTTTTCTGAAAACGGCTAGTTTGAAAATTTTATATTTAGCCCAACAGCTAGTTCGATTTTAGAGCCTATAAAGAGAGGGTTTGTGCTCTTATTTTACTCACTCAATCCTCTCAAACAGTCTCTCTTGCATACTACTTCATTGCTCTTCAATTCTTGAATTTTTCATATACATTATTTAGAGAAAAATCATTTAGTCTTTCTTTTTGAGCTTCATAGTTATATACTTTTGAGAAGTGAGATTAGAGCTTTATTTGTTATACTCATTTTCTCATTCAATGAGCGTTCTTTGTACACTTTCATATCATTCTTCCTGTTGATTTGTATTTGAGAAACGTGATTCTCAAAAAGAAGTTAATCCGCCTACAAAGATTATGTCAATTTGAGAATGGTACATTTTCAAGAGAGGCTGCTCCGCCTAGACTAAGGAGAGAGGCTCCTCCACCTATTAAATGAGAGGTAGTGAAATCCTCATAGCGGTTGGCTTGAAGAAAGGACGTAGGTCGTTGTACCGAACCTTGTAAAAATTGTGGTGTTACTTGTCTCGTGCTTTACCTTCTTCATTATCCTGTTGTTTCTTGTTAAACCACACACAAACACTTTTGTACTTGATTACTTATCCTTTATTTGTTTTTGTATTTAATTTTAACTAACAAAAGTTTTAAAGCTAGAAGTTGTAAACTTAACTTTGTATATATATATATATATCTTAAAACAAAAGATTTTTGTGTACTCAAATATTTGACTTATAAAGAGTTATATTGAGAATTGAATCTAGTTTACAAGAAGACGAGTTAAAACATACTTGCAAGTTGGAGTTAAAACCTACACTTATATTTTACATTATTAAAACGAGAAGAGTGTAGTAATTAATTAACAAAAAGTGAACAAATGTGTACATCCTTCATATCTTAAAACTAAAAGGCTTTTAAATTCTTTTTCTTCACTTTGAAAGAAATATTGTTATCTTCTTGTATCTTAATCTAGAAGTGTCTTTTAATATTAAACTTGAAAGCTATACTCTAAATTGTTAAAGTGTTGTATTTGTTTAAACAAGAAGTTTAATCTTTGTACACACTTATTCTTAAATATTTCAACACAAGGTCTTGGTTATAAGTTTAAAACTAATTTACTTGTGAATTAAATAAGTGATATTTTAAAGGTCATACACTTGTATTCAATTATTCTATCTAAGAAATTTTAAATACCCAATTCACCCCCCTCATGGGATTACACACGTCATATCGCACAGGGTTCAGATTTTGCATAACCTGTTACTGCTAGAATACAGACACAGGAAGTGCCTCATCGTAGTGGGAGGGTAGTTCATAAACCAGATCGGTATATGTTCTTATGAGATTTGTTTGATAAGATCCCGATAGAACTAAATACTGAGCCCTATAACTACAATGAAGCAGTAAAAGACGAAGATGTAGATCTTTGGCAAAGGGCTATGAATTCAGAGATGGAATCTATGTAATCCAATCAGGTCTGAAAACTTGTAGAACCACCCGAAGAGATAAAACTCATTGGATGCAAGTTGATCTACAATAAGAAGAGAGGAGCAGACAGGAAGATTGAAACCTTCAAAGTTAGGCTTGTTGCTAAAGGATTCACTCAGAAAGAAGGGATCGATTATGAGGAAACCTTTTCGCCGGTAGCCATGCTTAAGTCTATTCGGATTCTCTTATCCATTGCCGCATATTTCGATTAAGAAATTTGAAAAATAAACATCAAGATAGCTTTCCTTACCGAAAGTCTTGACGAGTGTATCTATATGATACAACCAGACGGATTCATTGTAAAGGGCTAGGAACACATGTTGTGTAAGCTTAAGAGATCCATTTATGGACTTAAGCAAGCATCGAGGTCTTGGAACACTCAATTTGATCAAGCTATAAAGTCTTATGGTTTCAATCCAAGTCCGGATGTGTCCTGTGTGAACAAGAAGCGTGACGGAAGCGTGGTGATCTTCCTAGTACTTTATATAGATGATATCTTGCTCATCAAAAATGATGTGGGGGCATTATCGACGGTAAAGTATGATTATCTGGGCTGTTCGATATGAAGAACTTGGGAAAAGCCAGTCACATCCTTGCGATCAAGCTTGTTCGAGATCGAAAACAAAGGATGTTGGGCTTATCACAAGCAAAGTATATCGATGATATCCTTGTCCGTTTTAGCATACAGAATTCCAAGAAAGGGTTTCTCCTTTTCAGGCATGAAATCACTCTATCCAAAGATCAGTGTCCTAAGACACCTGATGAGGTAGAGAAAATGAAGGCGGTTCCTTATGCTTCGGCAGTAGAAAGCCTCATGTATGCTATGCTTTGCACTAGACCTGACATCTGCTTTGTCGTTGGCATGGTTAGCAGATATCAATCTAATTCAGGACAAGAGCATTGGACTGCTGTAAAGAATATAATCAATGTCACGCCCCAAATTCCAGGTCACACGAAAAGCCACTGAACAACCACCAAACTGCCCAAACAAAAGGGATTTACAATCAGAAGACCAAACAAGGCCAAAACCATTGTAAAAACGTACTACTGAGGGTTTATTGATTTAAAAGAGTAGCCTAAAGACTACGGTTACAGCCTCACAAGCTAAGGCTTTAAAAACAAAATACGTGTTTTGAATAAGAAATTCTTTTCGTTTTAAAAGAAGCTTAAGTCGTTCCAAAAATCTTCCTCAAAGCACAAGAGTTTAAATGAAGCATAAATCATTTAAAAATTCCATTTGTAAATCGTTGATCCCAACAACGAAAAAATATAGTATGAAACTACGAAAAACAACGACCAACCCAAGGTTTTCTCAAAAACATTAAAACATGCATACATCCATAATCATAGTATATGATTTACAACATGTTACAAATAAACATGAGACATATACAACAGGTATAGGCTATCTATCAAGACAAAACAGAAGTCTTGTCACCAGCCACCTCCAGGCACCACCAAGTCTACCTACGAGACCACGCTTACCTGAAAATGGTTTTAAGACAAAATCCCACACCATGAGCCGAAGGCCAATTGGGAAAGACAATAAAGCTGTAAAGAAGAAAATATGCAATCACAACCATACGGGTTCAACCATATGAGCCAAAAAGGTTTTCTCAACCCAAAATCACAAGTTTTCCATCAGGCTAATACGAGCCTCAAAACGGTTTTACTTCATAAAACCCCATATTTTTGTCCTCAAAACCATGCATATCATATAGTGGAAGCCAACTCAACCACAGAGCCAAAAGGTTTTACATCACAAAACCCTAAGTTTCCAATAAACCTCCAAAATAGTTTTCCCTTCACAACTAAGCATTTAAACAATGCAAAACCACATTTTACAGTTGAAGGAAAACAGTAATCAAAACATCGTTCCCTCACGGAATGTACCATCGTGGAAAAGAAAAAGAATATGTTCCTATGTACCGACACCATCACAAGACAGAGGTAACAGCGATAGACCCCTATCCAGTATCTAATTCCAATACATCATGGAACCGGTTAGATACACACAAGTTCTATACGGAGCAACATAACGTAACCACTCAATTTACAGGCGACAACCTGAGGGTACAGAGCACCCAACTCAATTTACGAAGACTAACTCAAAGGTACAGAGTACCTATGCTGCGCACATTTTCAGACAAACACCAAGGGAAACTCGTGCCAAATACTCGTCATCCCGATACATCTAGATAATCTTCTAAAAACCGAACCGTATCTTAACTACGAAAAATATTTCACAAATATACATTATACATGTATATACAGATCCATTCATCAACATGGAGATCAACAAAAAATTTTCAAATGTTTTTTTCTGTTTTCAACAAAACGTTTCAAAACCTGAGACTCAACCCCGAAGGCGAGCTCCAAACCTGCAGAACATAAAATGTTGAGATTTCTGTCGAAAACCATCATTTTTCACCATTTTCAAGAAGACCCTTTAAAAACCACACTACCACATGTCATACAGTACTATAAGCCAAGAAAAGCGAACAACATGCATTCTATCATAAAAACAAGGCTTAAACAAAAAATATGACATTTGATGCATTTTCTACCCGGTGAAAACATATACAATTACATATAACACCCTCATAACAGTAGTAGGTCTAGGATCCTACCTCGGAGAGTCAAAACTCGAAGCCTTTAAAACTGAACCTCAACGAAACTAAATTCTGTCTGGATATATGTGAAGCCCCCAGCACCAACATCGAGGATCCACGGTCGTATTGCTGAAAATCGATCCCCAATCCCTCAGAAACCTAGAGAAAAGGTAGAGAGAACCGAAACTTAGCTTGGAAGAAAGCTCCATCAAAATATCTTAGCCTCAGATATTTATAGAAAAACACCAAAATTCTCAGTTCAGTTGACTGGACCCCCAATTCAGTCGACTGAACAGCCTACTAGAAACCTCAAAAATGCCCACCGCCATGGTTCAGTCGACCGAACCCCTATGTCCAGTCTAGCAAACTCCAAATTTTTGATTCAGTAGACTGGGCCAAGCCCTCCAGTCGACCGAACTGCTGGGCAGAGTGTTTTTCCGCGTAAAATTTTTTTTTCACCCCAAACGCTAGCCAAACAAGCCTTAACAGAATCTGAACACGCGCCAAGGGTGTATTTAAAACATTTCGGAGGTTCCGAAATAATTCGAACACTTAATCATTCCAAAATGAATCAGGTCGGGGTCTCACAACTCTCCCCCTCTTAAAGAAATTTTGTCCCCAAAATTCAACACTGAAACTCAAACCAATATTTGTCCTGCAACCATCAACAAGCTCTGGTGCAAACCCAACGACACTATACAACAGCTGAAATGCCTCAGCAACTAAAACCCCAAAAATCATCGTCATAAAACTAATACACAACCGTCGTCACACAATCCAAGCTCGGCGTGAAGAATCAACCTCCATATAGACTAATCCCACAATAAGCTCCACTGACACCACCATCATCTAAGAGACAGCTATGAAACTGAGGATCAAGATCCAGCTCACGCTGCCAAACCTTGAAACACAACTCTCGCCGAACTCAAACCATTCCGACGATAGACACAAAGCAAGAAATCAATTCACCACTGTACTCGATCGCACACAAGCTCTATGCTCTAACACAGGGACTATCACTCTCGTCTTCGTTGCCATATAATGGCTCAATCACATCTCACCATGCTCCCCAAGGACCACCTCCACAAGTCCAAACACACGACGTCAAGCCCTGACATTGGTCACACGAAGTCACACACACTGCACACAAACTTTACTCAAGTCCTGACGATCACCAGATGACCACCGACTTTGATACCACATC
>JAUMHN010411341.1:0-14367 GCA_032360265.1 Heliamphora ciliata
GACTTATTTATTGTGTAGAGATTTTAAATAATTATTTGTTTGCTTTTGTTGAGTTATATTATTATATTATTATATATATTACTTGTATAAAAAGTATTAGGTCATAATAATGCTTAATTTATACATTTGTTTCTCATTTTAAGCTTAAAAAGGTAAAAAAATAGCTTTTTTGGGCACATTCTCCTTGGTGGCAGGCCATGCAAGGGCATTTTTGTTATTTTTGTTGTTATTTTATATTTTATTAATTAATTGTGTATAAATATTTGATTTTTGGTGTCCATGTGTCAAATTTTAAATTTTTGGGACTTTTTGCTATATTAGGGGCAAAATGGTCATTTTACCTTGGTTATGGGAATTTTTGATTTTTAATTTAATATTTTATATTATTTACTTAGTTTAATCTATTCTAAGACTTTCCTGAGTGCTAGGGCCTTGCCTCAGAGCATTTTGTCTCTTTTAGGGTTTCTAGGTCAAATTAGGGTTTTGGGTTACTTAGGGTTTTTGGGCTAATTAGGGTTTTCCTTATTTATGTAGCGACCTAAGTTCTCGTCAACTAACCATTGCTAATACTAGAATTTGGGCTTAGATCGTTCCGCGAGTAGTTACAGTCCGGGCTGTTACAACTAGGATCCGGGTCGGGTCGTTACAATCTAGGTGGTTACTACTAGGGTTCGGACCGGGGTGTTACACACGGCCCCGGGAACCTACCCCGCATGCATATCTAAACTCGATCATGCAACAAAAATAATAAAAATATGCTCAAACGAAAACACGTAATGTGCGTTCGAAAACGCCAAAAAAAGAAAACAGGTCAGGGTCTCACAATGGTAGCGTAGCCCACCGTGCCAATTACAAAGATCGGCTATTGGATCGTTGAAAATCGGGCCCTTTGTCCCTAAGAAGTTAGAGAGAAAGTAGAGAGAAAATAGAAAGCTTGTTGGAGAAGTTTTAAAAAATATCTTTTGAAAATATCAAACTCCAGATATTTATAAGCCTCCAAAATATTTTTTTTTTTTGAAATTTTTTGAGATTTTCGCATCACAACGACCCACGACCCTGGGAACCTACCCCGCATACATATCTAAGTCTGATCATGCATCAAAAGTAATAAAAACATGCTCAAACGAAAACACGTAATGCGCGTCCGAAAATGCCGAAAAAGAAAACGGATCAGGGTCTCACAACTTTAACCCCCTTAAAGAAATTTTACTCTCGAAATTCAACATAAGGTCAAAAGAAACAACCACGTCGATCACAATTGACATAGGCACACGAGATGGTCAGCCAAACCATTTAAAGAATATAGTCAAACAAGGTTAGGTATCCTAAACACTGGCAAACTATCTCAAAGACACGGGATCTACAACTCACCCTAACTTCACAACCTCACCAACTGCTGCCTCAACACAACACACCACCCACAGAATCTATCACCAACTCCCAAACAGATGCAACGAAAAAGCTGGCCCAAGGCATGCATACTCAGTAAGTACCTCTGCTCGCTAAAGGCAGATCTGCATCATTCGGCACAACCGGTGCCCTGGAAGAACTAGGAGCTATAAAAGAATACGCTCGGGGCAATCCCATTCTGTCCTGTCTACCAGAACTCGGCGCTGTTGGTTGTCGTACTGACTGAATTGACGTACTCCCACCTGTCATCCGGGAAGTCTGAACCGCTGGATGCTGCTGTCGATCCTGCACAAATGAACCCACTGGCGTACCCACTGTACTCGGTGCATTCTCTCTGGGGACAGTTCCTACGAACATGTCCAGGCTGGCCACATCCATAACAAATCTGTGACTCCCTCCCCTGTAATTGAATCCATGAACCTTGAGACTGCCTCGGCTGCGGGCACTCTAACACACGGTGCTCCGGCTGCCCACACTAATAGCAAATCAACTCCCTCTGCTCTAATCTCCCAGATGAAACCACTGATGATACTGGTGTAGAGAACTACTGTGGTAATCCAGATGGATGAAAGGTAGGACCAGAGGACCTCTGCCTCTTTTTGGAATGCCCACCAGTTTGTACCTCTGTCCCACCCTGAGGTGTACTGGCTTCCCTGGAAGCTCGAATCTTAGTCATCGTGTTCTCCACCCTCGCTGCTGCCTCCACCAGCTCTATGAAGACACGAAGTTCAAAAGCAACCACACGCTCCCTGATCGCTGGCCTCAAGCCCCGCTCAAACCTCATAGATCACAGCTCGTCTGTGCTCACCAACTCTGGAGCAAACCGGGACAAGTTCGTAAACTTGGCCTCGTACTGCATGACGTCCATCGCCCCCTGGGTAAGTGTTATAACCCGTATCTTAGCAATCAAGGAAATAAGACATGTAGCAGCTATAATTTTTTCGTTCCAGTTAATTAAACCCCTTAAGATAATATAATATTTGACGGTTGTTATAAAAATAAATAAATAATAATATATTAATAAAAAATCATTAAATAAAATTCCTAACAAAACCTTATACTTAATTTCAAGATTTAAACCCAAAATTTTACATCAAATTAAATTTTTGATAATCAAAGATCAAGATAAAAATTTATTATATGGTTAGGAAATGTTTATCTAAATTTTGATTTCATGGTAATTCATAAAATAATATTAAAAGTCTATCTCGAATTTTTGAAAAATTTTTGAATTTAAAAATTTTACATCAAAAATTTTACGAGGTACCAAAAAATAATTTTTAATTTTACGGTATACTTGTCCAATTAAAAACCACCGTTGTTGCATGCATGGGACATCTGTCCCTCATCTTTACTTATTATATATACAGCCAACTCGTTGCTTCAGCTCTTATTGAGACAACAAAAAAATCTGAGAGAAAAATAATAAAAATTAAAAGAAAGCTTCTAAAATTAGAAGCTGGGAAGAAAACCAGAAAATAAGGGAAGAAAGAATAGCGCTGGGCTATTCGCTACGACCACCACCGTTTGATGCCACAACCGCCGGAGCCACCACCTCCGCCGTCCACGACCATCGCTACCGCCGGCAACTTCCCCCGCCGTTATTTGCCGCCGCACCACCGATTTTGTTTTTCTCTCTCTTGGTAATATACCTCTTTCTCTCCCATTTCTCTCCTCTCCTCCACACTTCGGCACCACAGACATCTCCAGCCACCACTGGAGACCACCACCACCACCTCTATACCGCCGTTGACCACTTCAGAACCTATTTAAACCGCTGCAAATAGCCGTAGCTATCACCACCTTTAAATAAATTTTATTTTCATAATCTGTATGTACATGGTCACCACTGTACACGTTATTATTTTCCAATCATCAACGTTCACTACCATTTTAACGGCTTAATGCCACTAGTGAACGGTTCTGATTGTTGAAAAACTAACCCGGTAGATTTGAACCCGAATAAAACAGTAACTATCACCTTTATTTATTTATTAATATTCTTGTTACCTATATGCACACAGCTATCACCGTGCATGTTATCATCAACGTTCATTACCCTGCTGACGACCTAACGCCACTAATGAATGACTTCGATCGTTGGTAAATTACTCCAGCGAAATCAAACCATAAAATTATTGTTTTATAAACTTAAAGAAAAAAAAAAGAAGAGAGAAATAGTTTAAGTTTTTGGGTTGTTAGTGGTTAGTGTAAAAACAAAAAATGTAATTTTAATAATAAAAATAATATTAGTTTTAATAAGAAAATATAAAATTTTTATAAAAATTTAATATGAAAAGATGTAGCTTTCTATAAATAAAAGTTGAGATAAATAAAAAGTTCATATATTTGAAAATAATATGAATATTTTGGTTAATATTAATATTTAACTTCAATTCTACGTAAGAATTTTAAATCATAAATAAAAGTCAAGTTCTACGTAAAGATTTTAAATCAGAAATAATTTCAATTGTTAAAAAATTCTAAAATTTTTGTAAAAAACTAAGTGTCCTACGTTTACGTAGAACTTTGGTTTCTTGTTAGGCACTGAGATTTTGTCACCAGAGGATTAAGAATTGGGATCGGGAACAAGGAGATAGTTTTGTCGCATCTAAATCAAGGTGAGAGTGGTTAAGTATTATTTTGAACAAAAATACATGAATTATGCTTTAAATTTGTTTTATATTCATGTTTTGAAGCATAAAAAATTGTGATAGTATGATCTTTTATTCAAATGTCATGATATTTCTAAATATGCTATATGTACCATTTTAAAAAGCATGTATATATAAAAGAAATGTTTTGATAAAATATCGTCGATATTATGAGATACTATTCTGAAGTGCCAAGTTACAAGGGTTTTTATCTCTTTATATCCCGTTAGGGGAGGTTGCCCAATTATGGGTGTTGATTCTCCCTATGAAGGAGGTTTCCCGTTGAGCGGAGATTTTTGCCTTAAAGGCTTTGCGGGCTAAGTCCCGGATAGCACATATCACTCGTACTTGGTGAAGAGTAGCTCTCATTTTCGTCACGTTGCTATCCGTGCATTGAAAATTGAGGTTACGGTACCGTCGGAACTCCCGATCGTGAGGTGGACGATTATTTGGTCACTGTTGGGTATGGATTGTGAATAAGAAAGCTTTCCTTTGAATTGTGGCGGTTATACCGAAAAACTCTATTTTTGAGTATGAGACAGTGAATTTCATAATTTGTGGCTGTTGATCCTAAAGTAATACTTTTACAAAGATTGAGAAAAGTTCGTTATGAATTGTGAGATCCTAAAAAACTGATAAGGTTATTTATGAAATTCTGTGGCAATTGCATGTAATACCTTACTTTTGTCATGGAGAGCATGTTGTTTTGAAATTTGGAAGTAGAATGATTGTTTTTTATCTTGTTCATTATAATACTAAATGCACTCTCCTATAACCTTTGTAGTTGCAGATCGCAGAGATGACTAGAGTTGGTCCACTACAGTTGTTTGGTCCATAGACTCAGGCTCGCAGTCAACTGTCTTTTTGCTTAAATCTTTTGTAATCAAGACCTGGAGTGCGAAGTTTTTGTTAAGTATATATGCCAGTTTGAATGTATGAAAAAACGTAGCCATGATATGTATTGCTGCTTTTGATCATATGAACAGATAATTACAGTTTGACTAATACAATAATTCTTTGACTCTGCTTATACCACATTAACTTTCGGCCTTAGAGAAGGGGCGTGACATTTTGGTATCAGAGCTTTAGATTTTAGATTCTGTAGACTTGTCAAAGTATTGTCTGTGGTGGACCGTAGGTTAAGTGCGTCATTTCACGATTTGGCATACAGAGTGGCTCAGACCTTGGGTTATCATACCTTTATCTTTGGGCGTCTGATTAACTAGCTTTGAGGTCCATTTGGGAAATGCGTTCTGCAGGCGTAGGTTCCTGATTGGAAGTCTAAGTAAGTTATCAGATTGGAGAAGAGGACCCTTGTGTTGTTAAACCCTCTGTTTAGTAGCTTATTCCTACCTTTATACCCTTAAGATAGATTCTAGTATCGGACCCTAATGCATACCCATATCATAATAGGGTGAAGTAAAAAAAACCCAGATAGAGTATCGTTCATTATGGGTGAGTTCAACAAGGTACAACGATATGTGTCTATACAAGCAGGATCAATACTAGTCAAATTGATGAACTAACTTGATCTAAAAGTTAGGATGCTGAAAGCGATTAGAAGATTGACGGAGCAGAATGTGAGATGGATGGCAATGTAGGCAAAACGGATTAGACTCATGGCTCTTGAGATGAATAATTGTAAAGAGTTGATTAGGATAAGGAGAGTTGTGAAAAATGATAAGGAGGGCAATAAAAGACAAGAAAGATTTAAAAGGCGCTAGATCGGAGGTTCCTCAGTATTTAAGAAGTTTAGATTCAATAGAAATCAATTGAGTAGATGAGCGTCTGGGCATGTGAAGGGGATAAAAGCATATGCTTGTTTTAGGTGTGGGGTCATTGATCATTTTAAGAAGAATTACAAGAAATTTTGTTACTACTGTGGTGAATCGGGACATGTGGCTTTACAGTGTGTATATGCAAGGATACTAGCACTATTATTTAATAGAAACATACAAGACAAATGAAAAAGACCAATGGAACAACTAGGGATTTCAGGGCAAGTGTCGGCTATAACGAAACAAGATGCATAAGCTACACCGGATGTGGAGGCGGGTATTATAATTTTTTTGATATAAGTGCTTATGTTTCATTAGATTCAAATTCAACACATTTGTTCATATCGCTTATCTTTTATAACACTAGTGCATGCCATAACAGTGGAACATCTTGACTGTATCATAATGATCGTTATACTAATAAGAAAGAAGTGGTAGAGAGAAGTGTGAAAGAAAGCTGGTTGTTGAGTTTAAGAGATAGAGGCGTGTTAGTTGTTTTGACACCTTTAAGTCTAATAGGTTGTGGCCTGATGTTTGGGATGATTTGAAAGTTATTGTTTAATACGTTGTTAGACTGCTTAGAAAAGAGAGCATTTTTTTTTTATAAACAGAGAGTTAGAAATGGGCATCCCAAGAAGATAAACGAGGATTTCATTCTTGTATAAGCAGTTAAAGTTTTCAGAATGTTATAAAAAATAAATTGTCATGAATTTATTGACACATTTTATTGACACATATAGTTGACATGGAGTTGAAAAGGATGAGAACTTTTGGGAAATGCTAGCCTTTTGTGAAATGTATTCCCCAAAGGACTTACCAAGAATATTCTAGATCAAAAAGTTAAGTTTACCTTTGGCCTATGTTCAGGCACGACACCTGTATCATTTTCATCTTAATTATAGAGTATCATCTGCTAAGTTAAAACAAATTGAAGGGAGCTGCGAAAGAGTTGTTCAATAACTGTTTCATTCTGAGAATGCACTAGTGTTGTTTATGAGAAGGAATGATGGAACTCTAAGAAGATGCTTTCAATTAATGTTAGCCGAGCAAAACCACCATTAGAACTAAGTATCCTTTGCATGAAATAGATATTTTGTTCAATTAGTTGCAAGGAGCTAAAATATTCTCCAAGTTCAACTTAAGTTCAAGATATTATCAATTTTGAATAAGGCAATCAAGTGTATTTAGGGGGCCTTTAATAATCGATATGAATACTATGAGATTGTCGTAATACTAATTGAATTGACTAATACACTTGTGGGGTTTATAGAGGTGATAACTCAAGTGTTTAGAAGATTATCGGATAAATTCGTAATCATATTCATTAATAAGATTCTAGTATACTATCGAAGTGAGGAGGAATACAAGAAACATTTGCGAATTTCTTTGCAAACCTTAAGAGACCACAGATTGTATACAAAATTTACTAAGCGTGAGTTTTGGTTAAATCGAGGGGCATCTTTGGGATATGTATATCTAGAGATGGAATCCAAGAGGACCCAGTGAAAGTTGAGGTTGTAGTAAATTAGGCGAAACCAACCAACGTAATCGAGATATGTAGCTTTTTGGGGATGACTTGTTATTATTGGAGATTTACTCGAGACTTCTCTTTAATTGCAAAACCCATGACTCGGTTAATCCAGAAGAATGTAAAGTTTGAATAGTCTGACTAATGAAAACGGAGTTTTCAGGAACTAAAGTCTAAGTGGGTGGTAGCCCTGTACTCACCCTCCCATCAGGTAGTGAAAAGTTCTGTAGTCTATAGTAATGTATTACCCCAAAGGTTGAGTTGTGTTTTGATGCATCATGAGAAGGTAATCACATATGCATCCAGACAGCTAAAGCCTCACGAGAAAAATTACCTTACCGATGACTTGGAGTTGGCTACGATTGTCTTTGCTCTCAAAATAGGGAGACCCTTTTTATATAGTGCCACTTGTGAAATCTTTACCAACCATCAAAGTTTGAAGTACGTCCACATTCAGAAGGAGTTAAACCTAAGACAAAAAAGGGTGGAAGGAATTAATTAAGAACTATAAGGATTCATTACCATCTGGAAAAGGCCAACGTGGTAGCAGATGCCCTAAGCCAGAAGTTGTCAAGAAGTATAGGGCACCTTTGGGCAGTATAGAATAGTGCGTTTTATGAAATATGATCGCTCAGAATCACCATTGCAATAAAAAAAGATGGGGGCTTATTAGCAACTCTTAAGGTAAGACCGATCTTGTTATATCAGATTCGAGCAGTCCAATTAGTGGACAATCAAGTGGATAAGATAAAAGCAGAAGCAATTGCTAAGGGAAAGACGGAGTTTGAAGCTCGAGATGATGTCTTATGATGAGATCATCGACTGTATGTGCCTAACAATGAAGAGTTAAGAAGGCGAATTTTAGATAAAGCTCAGAATTCAGCATACACCATGCACCTAAAAGCACAAAGATGTACAGAGCTCTAAGAAAAAGATACTGGTGGAGTGAGATAAAAAAAAAGATGTGGCAGACTTTGTGGTAAAATATTTAATATGCCAACAGATTAAGGATGAACACCAAAAGTCGGCAAGATGATTACAACCCTTATATGTACCTGAGTGGAAGTGGGAACATATCACCATGAATCTTGTGGTTGGGTTACCACGATCACTTAAGAAAAATGACGCTATCTGGATAATTATGGATAGATTGACGAAGTCAGCACACTATTTACCAGTAAAAATGACGTTTCTTATGAATTGGTTCGCACGACTTTATATTGATAACATTGTTCGATAGGAATTTGCGTTTTACATTCAAATTTTGGCCAAGTCTACAAAAGGCGCTGGGAACTACGTTAAAGTTTAGTACGGCCTTTCACCCGCAAAGTGACGGCCAATCAGGAAGGACAATTCAGACCCTGGTGAGGCATGGATGGAAAGACTAAATGAATTTTGAATTTATTTGTATATATCTAAGATGGGTGCTTCCTTTTCAAATGAGATGCATACTAATGAATTTAATCTCGTGTTGAAGCATGATGACATTGCTTAATCTTATGAGAATTATGAGAATTTGCATGTTGAAGTAATGATGCATGATGTGTGATGCATGAGATATGAAAGAAATTTTGAAATACTTGAACGGAATTTGTTTTGACGATAAAGTGGAAAATTTGAAATGTGGAATGTGCATAAGGAGAGGCTGCGGTCATGCGGTGAAAGCCCGCGAAGGTTTTTGCATAATGAGGGGCTGCGGTCCTGCGGTGAAAGCCTGCGAAGGTTTATATATTCAAAGATAAAATGTAAAAACTAAACACTTGATTTTAATGAACCGTATGAATTGATGCGAATTAAGTTGGCCTGGCGAGTCCGCAGTGAAAGCCCGCGAAGGTTTATATATTCAAAGATTAAATGTAAAAACTAAACACTTGATTTCAATGAACCGTATGGATTGATGTGAATTAAGTTGGCCTGGCGGGTCCGCGATGAAAGACCGAAAACTTGCGCAAGATGGGGACCACATGCCCACGGGTTAGCCCTCGAAATGTGGTGTTGTGTCGTGGTGAGTTATAGAGCTATCTATTACCCAATGGTTTCGCGTAGCCTATTGGGGGAATAGGGAGGGGTTTCTATAAGCTACACCCGACGCTGGTTCATTGTTATGACACGATTTTGTGATGAATTGGGTAATGAAAATGTGATTTTGTTTATGTGAAAAACCGGGTGATGAGAATAAATGTGAAAGAAAGGAATATTTGGAAAATGGTTTAATGAATGAATAACTTGGCGTGTGTGGAAATAAATAATGAATTTATGAAATTGTATTATTATTCCGATTGCACCCATCACATCTCACAAATCATACTCAGCATAGAGTTAGTCTTTATCCTACGAGATTCAGCTCATGTATGTATACAAAACCATTTCAGGTTTCGAGGATCCGGGACGATACCACGGCAGAGGATGCATATGGGGAAAAGGCTATGAGGAAGAGTTAATAATTCTTTGTTTTTACATTATGATTGTATAGAAAGTGAAGTGGATAATTGTAATAATACCAGTGCTGTAAATGAACTCTTTAAAGTTGAAAATTTTGTTTAGCCTTTGTGGCACATGTGTATATCGTGAGAATAAAATGTTTTATTTATGATTGCTTAAAGGAAATAAAGTATTGTTATTAAGAAAGTCATTGTTGATAGCTTTCATGTGGGATAATTTGGGTTGTATGCACGGGTTCCCGGGGTTCGGGGCGTTACACTCATTGTTGGGTGCAGGTTATAGAAATTCCTCCCTATTCTCCCAATAGGCTACGCGAAGTCATTAGTGAATAGATAGCTCTATAACTCACCACAACACAATCATCAGATATCTGCGACGAGTGCAGCTTATAGAAATCCCTCCCTATTTTTCCAATAAGCTACGCGAAACTATTGGTGAATAGATAGCTCTATAACTCATTACGACAATCCGTTTTACGGACCTCAGCCGAGGGAACACGGTACCCAAATTCATTTTAAAGGGGCTAACCTAAGGGAACACGGTACCCAGCTTGCGCAAGTTTTCGATCATTCACCGTGAAGCTAGTCAAGCCCAACTTATCACATCCATATCAATCATCATCTGTTTAATATTTGATTAACCATATTAATATTCATTAATAACCGAAAGTCCATCTCCCCAATTCATTTTCACAACATTTTCATTCTCATTTAGTATTGTTGCATCATTCTATTTTAGATTCCATATCATCAACGTCGATTCTCAAATCACATGCTTTATTTGTTACGTTTATCTTGTCTTTCGAATTCAATGTCATAAGTTTCAACAAATTTTCATATTATTTTTCCTTTAGTTCGAAGTTCAATGAAGGCGCATTATTCTTCTCATACCCAAGTTCACATGACTCACATTACATGTACATTTCGTTAGATATAAGTTTGATTTATATTGGTTAACCAACAAGACAACCTCATCCATTTTCCAAACTCAAATTAGATTTAATGAGCTTGAATTAGAACTTCTAATAACGACCTTTAGATTTATTCATCATGAAATTTAACAAAATTTAGAACTCAAATTTTTAACATTATTTAGGGTTCATCCAAATTAATAACATACCTAATTCCCATCTCAGCGTTTTGGATTCGATTACTTTTAGGTATCCTTAAATTTTAATCTCCAAAATTTTTCATTATGTAAATAGAGAATTTAGGTTAAGGGTTCATTTCCCAACCCGGAAACAAAGGCTCAATACCCCAATTTTAGTCCACTAGATCATATAACTAACCTTTAATTATTCGACCCATTAGTATCTTTGTTTAACTTCTATAGATTCCAAAGTTAGATTCAACAAACCTACTTAATAACTCATCATATCATTCTCTTAATTAATTCACAATAAAAAGGCATTCAAACCACCATTCATGTAATTTATACTCTTTAGGTTCCAATTCTATTCATGTAACCATAGATTTACCCATCATACCACCGACAAACGAGTTACATAACTCACACATTCTATAGTTCTATATCTCATTAGTTTTTTTGCATTAGAACTTCAACCTTAATTTATCTTCTATTCAATTTACAAACAAATTTTACAAAATAATTCATGAATATCTCAAGTTTTCAACAATTCCTCGTTCTTTCCAATTCAATTATATTATCATACACGCAAAGTTGAGCTATGTTTATCTCTTAATCTACTAACATGTTAAGGGTTTAAGGGATTGAAATTCACATTCGATCAAGCTTCAAGTGCTCTAGCTTTACTAAACAATTGGGTCTCCCAACCTTAACCTAGGATTCAAACCTTATGAATTTAACTCAATCTATTCAAACCTTAAGGGGAAACATTCATTTCTATTTTTTTGAACTCCAAACCTTAAGATTTTAGCACAAAACACACCCAATTAATTCATACTTTGTTAAATTCCAAGGGACCAATAACTCACTAATTAACTAAATTTTCAGGAATTTCATGCTTCACAAGAACACATCTAGGTTCTTCTAGTTCCTCCCAACATTCAGGTTAACAGTACTCATTCGTCTCTCTGTTCACAAGTTAAATATCACAAGGTTCATTCACATTCTCTAAATGTTCCACTACTATCTAGGGTTTGGGTTAAACCTTCTGAATCTTTTAGGTTTTAATAGATTATTATTAATTAAATCATCACAAATCGTATCAAAGCACTAAGATTAGTCAGAATACTAACTGGTTGAGTCGCAAACCTTGAAATTTCGCCCAATCTCAGAAACCCTAAGTCAATCGGCTCCTTTGAAATATGGTTTTCGGTGGTCCAGTTGCAAAATCTCCAAATTGAATGGCTTGAATCCCCATCAGTGGCGACTAACTTTGAGTAATAGATCCTCCGTTGAGCAAAAAGCTTGGTCTCCCAATTTAAGCTCTGTTATGGGTGAAAACGGGAATAACGAAGGTGAAGAAGAAGAACAGGGGTCAGCGCTACTGGTGGTGGGACTAGGATGTAGTTGCCGGCAGTCGCGGTGGTGGTTGGTGGTTGCACCAGCGGCTAGTCGACGGTGGAAGATGGCTGGGCCGATGAGGGTGGAGGCACGAGGGATGAAGAAGGGCAGAGGGCACTCACTAGGGGGAAATTTGGGTCTCTTTTATATGCGTCTCGCTCTCTCCCTCTTTCTCTCGATCTCCCCTTCGATCTCTCTCTCTCTGTCTCTCGATCCCTCCCGAATCGTCTCAGCTTCGACTGAGATGCTAACAATATTATTTATTTATTATTATTTGCTTAAAACAATTTATCTTATTCCCGAATTTAATTTTAAATAAATTCATACTGTATTGTTAAGTTTTCTAACATCCCAGAATTAGCCAAAACTTCTTATTCCGATGTTACCATACATACCAATCACATCTAATATGTATTATTTACCATTAGAAATCAATTTCGCCTATTTAATGATGTTAAAATAATTATTCTTAAAATAAAAAGTAACGAGTCGTTACAAGTCTCTTATAAAATCAATCTTGTATATAAAGGAGGCTTCATGATGCGTATGTAAGGCCTAGAGGCCTTTGACCACTAAAAACCCATGCATAACTTAAAGTTATGACACAAAACAATAAAAAAAGAGATTGAATGTGCAAGCTTCCATGTTGGGCGGCCAAAGGGGAGGGTTTTGGCTCCATTTTTGAATTTTGCATTATTGTATTACTTTATCGTATATTTGATGTAATATATATAATACATTGTCTAATAATTGTATTAAAAAATTAACTTAATATATATTTTTAACCATGAATATTAAAATTTTAATTAATATAATAATTTGAAGTATTGTACTTAATTTTCACATCTTAGTTTAGTTATAACATTATTTAGTTGTGGTGATTTGGTCAAATTTTAATTTTTATATAATTTCGTAACTTGGTGTATATTTTTAATTATTTTTATATTAGTTTTAATTTAATTTGATGAATTTAGATTTTAAAAACAATACAAAATCATGAAATTGAATTTTAATTTCATGATTTCGTATTGTTTTATCATTATTTAATTATGAGCTGTGCTACCCTTACCAAAAAAAATAACCGAAGAATTTGACTGAATTGAAGGAGTAGCGCACATCGAATAGGAAGGGGAGGGAACATGGAGGAGGTAGATAAGGTCATGCGGCAGTGCTGTGTTTTGTTTGGGATTAGTTTTCAAACATATTTTTATGATCGAATCCGTTCATTATGTAGAGCCCATCAATTTTGTTAATTAAAAAAAATTCAGATTGATCCGATACCTATAGCTAAGTGATTGAATAATATTTGTTTAACAATATTTTTTCAAAATTATAAATTTTATTTATTTAATTACAAAACAACAATATAACATCTTATTCAATCACTTAGCTATCAGTACTGAATCAATCTAAATTTTTACATGAATAACAAACTCGATGAGCTCTACGTAATGAACGAATTCGATCATAATAATATATTCAAAAACTAAATCCCAAACAAGGTACAGCATAGCACCATCCCCATCACTAATCTCTCTCTGTTTCTCTGAATTTAAATGCTTTTCTTCACGTTGTTAGGAGGAAATACGAACTGAAATATGATTTTTTTTTTCTAATACTGGAAATAGTTCTTATTTTTTACAAATTGGTCAATTTATTTAAAACATAAGTATGAGAAGTTTCACATACTTGAAATAGTTCTCATTCTTTTATAAGTTGCCATTTCATTTAAAATTAAGAATAAACGAATTAAAAAAATAAGTATGAGAAGTTTATTAAACTAGAAATAATTCACATTTTTTACAAGTTACTCATTTTATTTAAAATTAATAATAAAAATATTAAGAAAAATAAGTATGAGAAATTTTTCATACTAGAAATACTTTTTATTTTTTTATAAGTTGCTCATTTATTTAAAATTAAGAATAAAAAATTAAGTAAAGTAATTACCCAAAAACAATTAAGTAAAATAAGTATGATTATATTGACAGTGAATTTAAATTGTGGGTGGATTAAAGATTATATTGAGATTTGAAGATTTCCTTTTAAAGTTGTATTTATAGTTAAC
>JAUMHN010411352.1:0-10836 GCA_032360265.1 Heliamphora ciliata
AATTATTCTTGTAATTTGCAGTGACTATTTTCAAGACGGTTAAGGACTCTTGCATCCTATAATGAATTACATCAATTAATTGTTCAGAGGATGATTGTTGTTGTTGAAATTGAGCAAGAAAAGTTTCAATTAATTTGTATTTCATTTGGAGATCTAGAAATTGATCTATTAAAGATTTTTGTTGGTTTGTCAAAACATTGATACTAAGACAGTTCATTTCAACAATGATCTTCCAACAATTATTAGAAGTAGAACAACTATTGGGACAATTTTCTTGTTCAATATTATTATTAGGAGAACTTTTTGACTCAATGTCATTAATTTCTATAGCTCTACTTTCTGAAGGTTCTTCTGCATCAGAAAAACTGAAGTATACTTTTATATCATTGAGCCACAAGGATTAAGGACTTCGCTGGTTTGGAGGCTAGTAATTTTTTTTGTCTTCCACTTAATTGCATAATAGATCAATTTCTCCACAGTTATAACATTTTGCATTTACTTTATTTTTTTCTCTTTTCTTTTGTTACCTTTATTAGGTGTGGCATTAGATGATTTTGGTCTCTTTTTTGAAGACTTATGGGGTTTGTTCGTTTTTTTCTTGTTAGAAGAAGACTTATGATGGTGCCCTACCACAAGATTTTGTGGACTTCCTTGGCTTGAAAATTTAATAGGAGACTTGTAAGCTAATTGCTCACAAAATCACCTAATTCTTTCCTTTATGTAAGATTATATGTTGCAATTTTAAATCATTGTAGAGAGATAATCCTACTTGTAAGGTATTTGTAACTAATTTTCCATAAATGTATTGGTGATAAGAAACTGTGAGGCCATTATTTTTGTTTCGTCAGTGTTTTCTTATTTTTCAGCAAAAAGATTGAGTAAGCCATCAATAAAGTTGGCTTTCCAATGCTCACTATTAGCATCATGCCTTTGCATGACATTAATAAGAAAAAACATTTTTAAAATCTGGACTCTTCAATTTCATGGAATTATTATTAAACATTTTTATTGGGATTATATTTAGGCATGGACTCGTGCATTTTGATTTTATTACAATAATTCAAAAAGGAAGAATTCATGATTCTTCCAATTATGTCCTGAACTCATGAAACAAGAAACTCCCAATTGGTTTCTCCATTGGTGGGCCAAATTTGGGCCTGAAATGGATTTTCTTCCAAAATACTTCACAAGGAAATTATACCTTAGTCCTATTGGAAGAAACAAATTAGCAAATTAGGATCTCTTTGATTATGGCTTGATTTGAAAATTTATTTTTTTCATTTTTTGTAATCCTACTTTATTAATATAAATAGATAGCTATATCTCTTGAAAGTATGTCAAAAATTATAGAACTCTTTTTGATATTAGAGCCAAAATAAAAAAAATCCAAAACCCTAATTCTCCTGCAGTCACTGAAACCTTGGTCTCGTCACCCTCACCACCTTGCGTCGTCGCCACCCCTCGTTGTCACCACACCTCGCCGTCGCCCCTCCCTCACCGTTGATGATCCCCTCACCATGGACAATCGTTGCCGTTGCCCCTTCCTGGTTCGCTATTTTTCAATGTCGAGCCCCCTTTTGGTTTGTCGCCTGCACCTCCCTTCTGGTTTGATCACCCCAACCTAGTTCTCTCCTCTTCACTGTCGACGCCTTTGGTTGTCGACCCCTTGTCGGCGATATCGACCTTTAACCGTCGGCAGGGGTGGCGCCACCCTTTAGTGGGTGGGGTCAATTGACCCCACTGGAATTTTTTTATAGTATATTATTTTTTGATTAATCTATAATTGACCTCACTAAAAAATGCAATTGACCCCAATAAAAAAATAAAACCATTGAATATTTTTTCTCCAAACAATGTAATTAAGTAATAATTAGTTCAAAAATAATTATCCAACAAAATAAGTGAAAAATGTTTAGTTTTAGTTAAGTGATTTATTAGTTTATAAGTTATTAAATAAGCCATTAAAATTTATGACAAAAATTAGCTAAAGCTAAGTAGCATAAGTAGCTTATTCTGTCTTTAGATAAGAATCTCAGGAGCAACATGGGAGAATAAAATGATGAAATAATATTCAATTTAAAATTTTATTCTCCAAACAAAAAAATTGTTATTGTATAGAAAATCTTAAAAAAAAAACATGTCAAATTCTTTTAAACAACCAATAAATATTTAGAATAAGCTAACAAATAAACATATATATATAAAAAAGACTTATCTATATTTTATTTTTTATAAATACGATAATAAATTAATAAACCATTATATTAAATGGAGATCTAATTTTGTGAATGATCTCACCTACTAAAATTTTTGGAGTCGCTATTGCCCGTCGACCTCATCTCTTTGGTTTGATTGACCCCTCGCTAGTTCATCCTCCATTTTTGATTTAATGATGTGATAACTACTTTCTTTTGCTATTCATATCTGTTTGGGTGCTGCTAGAATTTTTCGTTAGTAGTGTTTGTGGTTCTGTTGTTGTTTCTCCGGCTATGTTTTTTGGCAATATGACTAAATCTAGCTACAAGCGTGTGCCTATGTTGTCTTAATCCGACTTTTCTCTTTCTCAACCTACACCTACTCGTCGCATTACCAGTATCTTGTTGAATGGCAAAAATTTTGTTGCTTAGAGTTGATATCTCCGACTTCTTGGAGGAAAAGGAAAGTCTAGTTAGTTGGCTGCGGCGACTGAGCAACCAACATGCGAGAATGATCCTAAATATATGTAATGGGATATTGAAATCGCACCATCTTGAGTTGGGTTTACAACTCTTTGGAGAAACATGTCTACCAAAGTTCATGTATCATGACACGGTTCCTCGGTTATGGTAAGCTCTAACACAGATGCATGCACATGCCCGTAATGATGCCTGCATTTTTGAGTTATGTCTGGGTATCTCACATGCATCTTAAGAAGCTTTGGGATTTCCTGTGGCAGTGTTTTTTTGCTACTTATAGTGTCGCTATGAAGAGTTAGCCCAATATGAACCCTTAATTTTTTTTCCCTGCTGAAGCACTGCTGAAGCAGCAACCTCAATAGTGGTCAAAAGGCTCAATCGTTAACATATGTATTAATTCTTGATGGGTTTGAAACCTGAATTCGAGTCTCTTTGCGTTCATATTATGAACACATCTCTCATGCCCTCTTTATATAAAACCTTTGTTACTATTGATGGTGAGGAACGTCATCATCGACTGATCCAGCCTGCTCCACCTTTTGTCCCTGCCACCTTTCCTATCTGATTAAATGACCTTTGCTGTTACTTTTGAATCTCGTTCCTTGGTTGGAAAGGTTATTTGTTATCCTCTCTGACTTTAGTCATCTCCAATCTTAGATTGTTCACCTTAAGGAGTAGCTTGGTTCTTTTACTACTCTGGTTGAGCGAA
This sequence comes from Heliamphora ciliata, assembly GCA_032360265.1. Taxonomy (NCBI): domain Eukaryota; kingdom Viridiplantae; phylum Streptophyta; class Magnoliopsida; order Ericales; family Sarraceniaceae; genus Heliamphora; species Heliamphora ciliata. Next base: position 3,385 of record JAUMHN010411352.1, read on the forward strand.
TCTCTTAGATTCCCATTGCTATCCTAGCCACGGGTACTCTTACTGTTTTATGTGTTCAATCTGCAAAACTTACTTGGGTTCTCGATTTTGGGCCAATGATCATATGACTAGTGAGTTGTCGTTGTTTTCTTCCTCTGTTCTTTCTACTAATCAAACTATTTGCCTTGTTGATGGCTCTATCTCATGTATTCGTCATAAGGGTATTGTATTTTTTTCTCCTGATATTACCTTCCTTCATCTTTCATGTCCCTAATTTTGCCTTTAATCTCTTATTTGCTAGTCATCTTGTTAAAATTTTTTATTGTGCTATAATTTTCTTACATTCTCATTGTTTGCTTTAAGTCTTGAATTCGAATAAGATTTTTGCAAGGGATATGAATGCGATGGACTGTACTTACTATGGGGAGTCATCACCATCACCACCAACTACATTGAGTCTTCAGGCTAATGTCTTGCCAGAATCTACATCTCCTGTCTTCTTTCTTCAAACTCTGAACCTATGACATGTCCATTTGGGATATGCCAATTTTTAGTATTTGTGTTTGTTATTTCCTTAATAAAAGCTTGTAAGAATACTAATTTCAATTTGTGGTTTGTGAACTCTCTAAACATTTTACACCACTTATATTCCTTGTATGCATCGTGTGTCTAGTATGTCTGATCTTATTCATTCAGATATATGGGGACCCTCCGGTTGTTGCTTTGTTTAGCTATCGTTATTATGCGATCTTTATTGATGACCATTCTCAATATACATGGGTATATCTCTTGAAAAAACCCAGATGCATTACCCTTTGTTATTCAGTTTCTCCAAATGGTAAAACGTAGTTTCATATTGTTGTTCGCCAGCTATGATCTGATAATAGTGACGAGTACATCTTTGATGCCTTCCGCTCTCGCCTTATCTAGATGGGTATCTTGCAACAACTCACCTGTCCTTATACCCCCGAACAAAATAAGGTTGCTGAACGCAAGAACCTTCATATTATGTATGTTGCTCGTTGCCTTCTTTGTAGCATGTATGTCCCTATGTCTTATTGGCACATGGCTGTCCTTACTATCATTTACCTTATTAATCGCACTCCTAGTTGTATTCTACATGGTTTGGCTTCCCTTTAGGTTTTTCAACCTCGAGTATTTGGCTATATTTTTTTCCTTTAGAATCATTGTCCTACTCATATTAATCTGGATAATAAATCTATTAATTTTTTTTGGATATTCGTTTATGTCCAATAGCCTTGTTATGATCTAGTGTCTCACCACATGTTTAACTCTCTTGATGTCACTTTCTAAGAGGGTACTCCATTCTATGGCAGTCCATCCCAATCAACTGTCCAGGAATCTTTTTTTTTCCATCATTCCTTGGTGGTTCCCTCTGCGAGTGCTCGTCTAATTCTTAATTTTGACTCTACCTTCAAGATGGACCGGTCCATCCCCCGACCTTCCCTTCCCTGGCAGATGTATTCTCGCCATCCTCACTGTCCGCTTTTACTGCCATAAATCTCTTTGGATTCAGATTAAGATAATTCCTCTCCTTTTGTTTATATATCTACTCCTCGTTATCCCTCTCGTAATCGTAGACTCCTTTTTCGATATGGTTGGCTTAGCAATACTAATAATCTCATCTCCCAACATGTCTCCTATGATGGCCTTTCAGCTTCTTATCACGTTTTTCTTAGCAAGATTGAGTGTGTTTATCCCCCGGTTAATGTCTAACTCTCTTTAGAACCCCAAGTGGCTCACCGCCATGCAAATCGAAATGGATTCCTTGGAATCTGATCATACATGGGAGGTTGTGCGCTTATCCTCTGGCGAGAAGACTGTGGGATGTAAGTGGGTTTTTAGTATGAAGTACTTAGCTGATAGTTCTGTGGATCATAAGGCTCGTCTTGTGGCCAAAGATTTTACTAGGTTCTTGGAAAATTTTTTGGTGCTACCTTTTCCCCTGTTGTTAAGTTGACTATTGTTCGTCTTCTGGTGTCCTTGATAGCTTCTCATTGTTGCCCCTTCACTAATTAGATGTCAAGTGCCTTTATGGCGATTTACTTGAAACCATCTATATGAGTCCTCCGCTGGGTTTTCGGGCTTAGAGGGAGTATTTTGGAAGGAATGCCACCTCTATAAGTCTCTTTATGGATTAAAGGAGTCATTGAGGGCGTGATTTAATAGTTTCAGTAAAGTTATCTTATATATGGATTTTTATCTAATGTCACTCTGATTACGTTTATTTTATTCGTCGACGAACTGGTGGTCGACGTATCATTTTATTAATATGTATTGATGACATTATTTTTATTGGAGATGATACATCAGGTATTGCTTAGGTAAAAAAGGATTTTGGCAGAGTTTTTGATACTAAGGATTTGGGCCCCCTCAAGTACTTTCGCGGTATTGAGGTTGCCCATTCTTATCATGGGATATCTCTTTCTCATTGAAAAAACGTTCTTGATTTCCTTTAGGATATTAGCATGTTAGGGTGTAAGCTAGCCTCTACTGCCATGAATCCAAATCTTAAGCTTTCAGCTGAATTTAGAGAGTTAGTTCCTAATCCATCTACGTATTTATGTTTGGTTGGTTACTTCCTTTACTTGACAAATACACGACCTGACTTGACTTTTGCAATCAATGTATTTATGCATGTGCCTCACAAGACTTATTTGGATGTAGTTTTTCATATCTTGAGGTATTTGAAGATCTGTTCGGGTCTTTGTTTATTCTTCTCAGTTAGTACTTAATTTGGCTTTTCGTGCTTTACTGATGTTGATTATGTTGGGTCGAAAACTAATCGACGATACATCTGGTTTTTGTGCTTTTTACAGCCATCATGTTATATTATGGAAAACTAAGAAGCAAGCAGTTATCTTAAGATCTTCGACTGAGGCCCAGAATCGGGCTATGGCTCAAGGCACTTGTGATATACATTGGCTTCAATCTCTTCTTGCGAAGCTAGGCTTTGAGAAAAAAGAATCATCTTGATTTGTGACAATAAATTTGCCATTAGGCTTGCCTCTGATTTAGTTCTTCATGAACGGGCCAAGCATATAGAGGTGGATATTCACTTTATTCAGAAAAAGTTCTAGCAAACACTCTAACTCTCTCCTTTGTCTCTTCATCTGATTAGACTGCAGATATGTTCACTAAGTTTGTGATACCATCTTTGCTCGGTCATCAATTGTCAAGTTGGGCTTGATTGACATCTTTGTTCCAACTTTAGGGGGAATATTAGAAGCAACACATTAGAAAAATAGGATCTCTTTGATTATGGCTTGGTTATTGGAATCATAACATTAAGAAATTAGGATTTCTTTGATTATGGCTTGATTTGAGAATTTGTTTTCTTCTTTTTCTGTAGTCCTACTTTATTAATATAAATAGATTGCTATATCTCTTTAAAGGTAGGTTATAAATTATAGAACTCTTTCTTCCAAGTTCATCTAGTAAATAGGACGACTACTCAGTTCAAATCAATAGTCCTCTATCCCAGTTATTTTAGGTTAGCTAAATGGATTTACTTTTTCTCCAATTGATTCCTCTTTAGCCAAATCTAAGGAATATGGTAGGAGAATGAAATATATCAAATGCACTAAGAATTTAATTGATCTATTTATCCAGTTATTGGCACCATACGATCTGTCCTTGGAATTAGAAATAGAGGTCATCTTAGCACAATTTTAACTATGCTCGTCTATTTTTTCAATTCAAAGGCCTAAGGTTTAAATTTATTGAAACTAATTGAAGATATGACCTTTAACAGAGCAGAATAGCGTAAAACAATTTATTTAGTCGATCCAAATTGATTGAGACAAATGTTTAGTTTGATTTGGTAAAGGCGTAGGGTTGTTTGTTTCATTGAAAAATAGAATTTGGAAATAATTTTTCCAGAAAAATATCATGTAGGGAATAATCATTTTTCCGAATTTTCAATTGTTTGGTCAATATTAGAAACTTGTCTCGGAATTTTTTTTCCCTCAATCTCTATATATATACATCTATCCTTGACATTATACGAATATATACAGAGACTATTATGGGTTGATTTTATATCTTTTGCCCCCTATTTGGGATTTTTGCTTATTTGTTTATTTTCGTCTTTGGTAAAATTTTTTCATCGTTTAGCTAATCTATTATACCTTTCGATTCCTAGAAACCCAACAGTTGAGGTTACTTTGGTTACACGTAGAATTGTCATGCAATGGTCACTTCTCCTATTCTTTTTCTTTATCATGGATTGGAGTTGTGGTGTCACCATGTTCTCCTTAACTCTTTGTTTATACAGCTGTTTGGATGATTTATTTGGCTTGTATTTTCCTCGTTACAAGGATGAACCCATGGGGGAAAATTGGTGGCGGTTGCCCCCGCTATGATTTTAAAAAGTACTCTTACTGTATTATCTTTTAATTTTCTCTAAATTATATAATTTCGCCACCTTTTTTTAAAAATAATAATTTGTCACCCTTTATATTAATTTGTTCATAGGTTTGTCAAATTAGACCATGCATGAACCTTTTTTTTATAACAATATACATGGTTAATGATAGCTGAATTAAATGATTCTAAATGCGCTACTTCCTATTCCAGTTGTACTAATCACTTGCTATCTCAAAGACACCGTACTAATCTCTAGCTATTTCAAAGACCTAGAACAAGAATATGTAATTTCTTATTTTTCTTGATATGTATTCTACTTAAACATCCTGAGTTTCAAAACTTGTCAACAAGTTTTGAGTTGTGTGAAGTGTTGGAAAAAATAACTCACAGTTTATCCTCATATTGATAGATTGATTCGTCTTGTATTGAATTTATCAGGTTCAACAAATACAATAGAACGTGCATTTTTGCACAGTAGGATGGAGGATGATTTTTTATCAAGTTAATCACTTTCATTGACAAAGACATTGCTAGGGATTTTAGTATTGGTTCCATAATAGACGCCTTTTATGATAAGAGAGCACTGAGCACAACTCAAGATGCCTCATTTTAAGTAGATGATTGATTTAATTTTTCTTTCTTTTGTACTCGTATTGAATAGAATAAACATGCTTATTTATAAATGTTTTGATGTTATTATTATTTTTTTAGGTCAGTAGAAATTAATGTTAGTTCATATTTTCTTTTACAATTTTTATTAGTCTATAAGTTTGCCACCCCTAGCTTAAAATTCCAAGTCCGTTCCTGTTCCTGTTCCTCAACATCCACATATATGGGTTGGACTTGATACTTTTTAGTGGTTTTCTGCTCATCAAAGAAAAAGGGACACTTAAATGTTAGGTATAAGACAAATTGTCCTTTATATGTCATTGTGATGGACAAACTCCTATCTTTCTTACCCAATTAATCAAGGCTTTTTGCATGCGATAATTTATTGCATTTATGCTTGTCTTCTCGTCCAGATTTGTTAATTTTGAAAATCTTCCTGTTTACATATCTGATGATTTTGATTATGAAATATGCTCTCTCTCTCTCTCTCTGCATTGGTATGGCAGGTAAGGAAGAAGAATGCCAACACCCATTGTCTATTTCTTAGCCTTTTTTGCTGGTTTAGTTGGTCATCTCTGACAATTTATTATTTTATCTTCTATATTGTTTTCAAGATGAACCCGGGAAGCAAGTGCAGAGTGCTATCAAGATTAAAAATACAAGCAAGTCTTATGTAGCTTTCAAGGTATGGCCAAAGTTCTAAATTTCTTTCCATCCATGACTTGTAGTTTTCAGTTCTAAGATGCTGATGATGGCAATATGAATTGAATAACGATTTTCCTTTATGTCCTTGTTTATAAGACCCTATGTGACATTACCAAACCAAACCAAAGCAAACTAAGCCTATCTGACATTTTATTAATATATAATAAACTCTTTGTTATTACCTTTCTACCTGATTAATGCATGGTTTATTTCTGTTCCTTTAGTTTCAAACAACTGCACCAAAGAGCTGTTTCATGCGTCCTCCAGGGGCTATTCTTTCTCCTGGAGAGAGTCTCATAGCAACTGGTAATAACTCTTGTTTAATTTTGTGCTGTTTTGTACATTTGGTAAATACGTGTATAGAATGTTATAATTTGTCCTCTACTAATTGCACGCATACAGAAGTACAAATGTATTTCTGTCATTGTTATCTTTTGACTTGATTTTAACAATTTTCACTTCGTGGTTATGGATGGATCTTCTAGTATTCAAGTTTGTGGAGCATCCAGAGGACAATGAAAAGAAATTGGATCGGAAGAGCAAAGTGAAGTTTAAAATTGTTAGTCTAAAGGTGAAAGGAGCCATGGACTATGCGCCTGAACTTGTGCGTTTCACACACCTTTCTTAATATTTCTGCTTCATTGCTATGCTTGACTTTTATAACGATAAACATGTTTTGAATTGCTGATCTAGATACTGTCAAATTTTCGTGCGGGTTTGAACTTTTTAAGTCTTCCGATCTTGGTCATAAAGTTGTCAATGGGTTGCATTTACTTATATCCTTGCTTCTAGTCAATTTCTTACCAAATCTATGGTGACTACCCACTTTAGGTATCTGAAATGTTATGAGTTGAAGGGGTTTTCCAGCAGTGCAAACGTTCATTAAAAAGTCAATCATTACATTCAGGGTACAACCATGAATAGAAAAATGACTTGTGTGAGATTTTCTCTACTTTTCATGTTACTGAAATAGTTGTCGTGCTTTATAATTAAACTTCATTGAATTGGAGAGCACTCGGCTTACTTGATGGCTGATATTGACAGCTGACTGGTTGAAGTGACTGGAGTTGATCGTGAATGTTGACAGACAAGTAACTAATTGATTGTTTGAAATTGGTTCATGGGATATAGTTCCAATTAAAAGTTTTGAGTTGCTTGACTGATTTTGTTGGGTGCACGCACAGCTTTCTCTGCACCTTTTATAATCCGTTTCTTCTTGTTTTTGCTAAATTGCCCACCCTCCCCGAGGAAAAGAAAGAACAATAATAAAATAAAAACTTTCTATCTGAAGCTTAGTCATTGGCTCTTTAAAATCTGCTTTATGATATCATTGTTTAAAATTCTTACACTGCGACTATTGTCCTTGTTGTAGTTTGATGAACAAAAGGATCTAGTGGCAGTAGAACAGATATTGCGGGTTGTTTTTCTTGATGTGGATCATCCCACCCCTGTAAGTACATCTATACATGCCAAATACAAACGCCATCGCATTCGTGCCCTTGCTATTATGGTTGTTATATAATATGCTAATTCATGAGATTGTTGCCTACTTACTCTTTCAAGGCTCTTGAAAAACTGAGGCGCCAACTGGCCGAGGCCGAGGCTGCACTTGAGGATCACGAGAAACCCCCAGAGCATCCAGGCCCGAAGATTGCGGGTGAAGGACTTGTCATAGACGAATGGGTGAGCTAGATTTCAGAACTAATGAACTTCTTTCCGTGTACAATTTTCTCGATTTAGGATTATCTCATTCTCATCTCTTTTCGATTC
>JAUMHN010411361.1:0-14364 GCA_032360265.1 Heliamphora ciliata
CCTTCATGAGATCAATAATACCGATGAGTTGGGTACTGGCATTGTTTGTCCGATGATTGATAATCAGCTGACGGAAATCACGTTCGATTTAGGCTGAGGAGTTCCCCCTCGTGTGCTTTGCTTATAGGTTTGATTATACTAAATCTGTACAGTGGATTTTCGAATTCGGCATATCAAAAGGTTAAGCGGTGCGGTTGCGAGGAGAAGATGATAATTAAATCGGGTTGTAAGTAACCTAATTTATTTATCGGGAATCTATATCTTAAACGTGGGGAGTATTCAGTGCATTTGATAATTGAAAACTCAAAACATAATTTGAGTTAGGTCCGGGAGTTCAGTTAGGACCTTTAGTGGAATAAGTTCTGGTTCGTGCGAGAAAGGATCTAACTCGGGGACATAGTTAAGGATATCCGATTTTTTCGTACGGTTAGCCTGAGTCCTATACTTCCTCGTGATCCCTCACGTAGCCCACTATGCGCACGGTTATTTTTCTTAATGGTTTCGGTTATTATTTAATTTAATTTGAATGACGATTTTGCTGCCGGGGACATTCAGGAATTAAATTAAATTGTTGGAGGACGGTTTTGAAATTTGGCACACCTAGGGATTACTCCCTAGGTGGCCGGCCCTAATAGGGAGAAGATGGGTTTGTTTTGTGTTAAGTTTATATTCCTTCTTATCCTTTTAGGAAAGTGTGGATATATATACTTAATATAATATATTCTTTTATATTATAAAAGGAGGATTCAAAAAAAAAAACCCTAATTCTCCTAACCTAGCTGCCACTCTCTCTCTCTCTCTCTCTCACTTTTGGCAATCCATATTTTGCCTTTTGGAGATAAGTGCGAGAAGAAACTAGGGCAAGAATACACGAAGATCCGGATTGGTGCCCACTCGCTGGGATCGTCGCGTGCGTCGAGATATACGTGAGAAGATCGTTGGGTCGTCTCGGATCGTTGATCGGCATCAAAGAAACTTGTTCAATTTTCTTGAAAGTATATTTAATAATAAAATATCAGATTATTTTATCGTTTTTCATGAAAATCGCACAACGTCGCTTTTTACCGTCACGACGTCGTTCATCGAACTTTTTCTGCTGTGCGGCTCTAACACACATGTCATGCCTCTTTACTCCCACCTCTTTCCTCATTGTAAATAGTATACAATAACTATACTTGGTAGCATCATGTGGACATAATTCTTTTTAGGATGTTATTAGTTTTGCCATAAACTTACAAAATTATTAGTTTTATCAAACACCTTTTTTTTCTGTCTTGTTAATTATTCACTTTGAAATTGAAATAAACTAAATTTACTTCATAACTTTATATTTGAACATGCCCTTTTGTTTATGAGCTTCTAACTTATTTAATTATTATCTATAATTGATGATAATTATTATTAACACTTACATAATAGTTATCACGCCTCGAACACAAGGCACGTGAACTCCAAGTATCAACCCCTACATTATTAACTAAAAAACGAAAAAAAAATTTATAATTCAATTCATCGTTAACCTTCTTTAAAGTAAAATTCTTGAACTTTGAGTTGTTTCAAAAGTTGTTATTTTTCGAAAAACTTAAAAAATATAACGGTAAGTGTAAAAATTCAAAATTTTGGCTGAGTTTTTTCTATTTTTCGAACCATCTTAAATTTTCTATAAACCTGTTAATTTCAAATCACAATTTATACTCAGGCTCATCCTAGATTTCAACTCCCAATCAAGTCAAAATAATTTAGTAACTACATTTTCGTATCATTACAAGTTGATCTATTTCAAACAACACAACTTGGACTTTGTGTTTAAGGCCCTAAATCCATGAACTTATTTCATAATTCAAAAGCAAGGCATGATTTTGGCCAATTCTTTTACTCTTACTATCAAACTAATTTTTTTTTTATCTTAAACCCTTCTGTATCAATAAGATGAATGGGTTTATGATTCCTTAAATATCAAAATAAATCTTTTAGTTTAATCTTCACAAATTGAATATATAGGTTACACGACTCAAATCAATTATCTAAGGTTCTCCATTTATCTCCCATCTTCCGTTATTATAAATTTCAATCTAATAAACCATGGATTTGATTAAGGTTCTAAGAAATTTTTCGAAGTTTTGCATTAGACTGGTAATCTTCATCCACCAATTTCTACATCGTCCAATTAAATAGTCTCATTTTTCACAAATTGCCCCACTATTATCATAGAATTCAATCTCATATATTTAAGCTAAGCATTCCAATAATTTAGGCATCATCTTAAATTCTCAAATACTAGAACAAACACTCTTTACTGGCAATTAACTTCATTCTTTTGAACGAACACTCTTCAGATTAAACCAAGTGTCCCTTAGCATTTCTCACAAATCCCTTGCATACTTATGTTCAGATCTAAGAACATGATTAAAAAGGTTAGCATCAAATTCAAAACTTTCATGCACTGTTTGCTATCCTCTATACTTAACAACAATATCTTTCAGGTCAACTCTTGTCTTTCCTACTGACTCCTATACAAAATTGTCTTAGCAATATTTTTCCCCACAATCACAAATGGTTCGATTTTAACATTATTTGACGGACAGAAGACCAGTCTTAAAATTCGTAGTGCAAATACGTGTCTCTTTTATCATCTCTCGTGACAAATTACTTCTTCAAGAAGAGTCAAGAACTGCCTTGGATATCGGGTTCGACGTGGTAATCACAACCAACACACTCACTGGTTAACTGACAGCGAAAAAACTCTTAGGTTCTAGATTAATCCCATATTCACATTGAATAACCGAATTGCTACATACATTCTTGACAATGTTATCATAACAAATAACAATATTTCAAAGGATGTCCATTAAATAAGGTTCTAGGTTCTGCCAACTTTCTAGATGAATGAACAACTACTTCTCTAGCAGAGATAGAATAATGCCAAAATGATAGAAATCCAATCCGTGAAAAAGACATCTTGTCACCAATCTAAATTCCTTAGTCTTGTAGAGATCACGAAAGGAATATTTATTTTCGAGAAGAAAAGCCATGCCTCCAACTTCCATGTGAATCTATTAAGAACTTCCCTAGCTTATAAGGATTAGGTCTCCCAAGTATTGAAATGCTCAAGAGTCATAGCTATTGCAGTTTTAATCCACTTCTATTTCTAAATACAAGGCTCCATATCAAAGTTCACCTGGGTTTTTAACTGAATACATTGTTATCATGATACCACCTCACCAAATCATCTTGTTTTCAAGAGATTACTACGCCTAACCATGAGATTGGTAATGGTACAATCCTTCTCAAGAAAGAGTTCCACCGCACCAAACATCCCCAACTAGAGAACTTAACTAGCGTTCATGCCATCCTAGCATCAAACCAAAATTTGTCATAGCACTAACATGTTACCGAAAACTACCCATCACTGAAAGTAACCAGCATTGTGAAAAATTCACTTTTATGATTTTTCTTAGCATGGTGAGGGGGTAATAAGAACGCTTTACCTCGTGCATCTAACTAGTTCGCTTGTTCACCGGTAGCACTAACTAGACGAGAGACAAGTGGGCTATTTCTTTACTAAATTGTGCTCAATGTCATATATAGCAATTCCGTTGTTGGACATTTCATGCCCAAACTTGTTGGTGTAGTCCAACACATTGTTATATGTTGAAGATCAATCGGACATTGAGTGCTAAAAGGCAGAAAAATTGTTGATAAAGGTTGAATTTCTTGATGGATGGAGGAAGAGTCCTTAAACTCAAGCATGAGACCAAGATTGACTGAACAATCATCGAGAGGAGCACTGCCAAGCGAGATTGAACATAGTCACTCCTCCATATTGACTTTTTTCAATTTATAGCGAGTTTATCGGATAATGTCAGAAATACCCTTTCACTTGAGCCAACCATACTTTGATTCTTTAAGTTATATCATCCTTATTCTCTCCATACTTGAAAATGATGCAACGTAAATGGGGAAACTAGTACTTTTTGGTAACTTATGTTTTCTAATATTTAACTTTTTTTTCTTCTTATTCTTAGCTCTATAGTTATTGAGATTATGCATCCCACATATTCAAATATATTCTTACTTGTCCTAACCTTTTTTATTCCACTGTTCTTCACCAAATTTTTTATTTACACCTATTATGAAACACCATCTTCAAATGCTAGTCAACTTATTATAATTACGATAAAAAGATAGTTGCCTAAGGTTGACCTTGGATGTTATGCCACAATTAAATTACTGACTAGGCGTGTCCTTTATAGGTGATCTCATTGCTCTCACAACCCCATCACACGGTTCTTCATCACATTTAAATACTCATTTTTCACTCTCACTCTCTCCAACACCTACCAACCTTTAAGCATCCTATTATAAGCCTTTTCAAAGTCAATAAAAGGTATATGACAATATTTTTTCTTCTCTATGTACTTTTCTATGAGTATGTAAATTACTCGTATAGTTGATCTACTAAGCATACATTCAAAGTGATTCTTTGGCACTATTGTTGGAATTCTTAGATGACGTTTAATCTCTCTCCCGGAATTCATTATGTGATCCAACAACTTAATACCTTCACAATTGTTGCAACGTTGGATATTATTTTTATTTTTATATAGGTACTAAAGTACCTTTTTTTGTAGTCTTCACACATTTGCCTAGTTATTATAATCCCATCAAATAACTTTGTTAATCAACATACACCACCTCACCTAAGCATGAACACACCTTCAAACCAAACTAAGTCTTTGTCCTAATCAATTGAGGTCGGCTATTCTTTGTAACATAGCTGAAACCCTGAATGCCGCACTTACCATTAGCTTTGTCCATGTTTACTTTGATTTTGTTGTTGATCTTTCCCTCTTTATTTATAAATCTGCTATTTTGCCTTGATCTGCAATCTCTTTCCTTGCTTTCATTTATGATTCTTGTATTTTCTATATTTGAATCTATGTTCTCCTAAATGTTTACGTGTTTATGTAGAATCTATATGTTCAAGAAAAGTAATCAAAATTCGTAATTTTTCTAAATTGTAGACTGGTTATTTGTTTGTATCTACAGAATATACAATTGGATCATAATTCTTTACAACAACAAATTAAAGACATTTCTATTTCTTTACTTGTGATGTGATTATGATAAATAAATTTTTAAAAACCCATTATTTCTTCACAAATTGAAGAGCTTCCAGAACCTTCTCATCAAGTTCAGTAATGTGATATGAAATTACAAAATCTCCATAACTTTTATTTAATTTTTTTAACAAATTTTTTGATTTTCGAAATGCAATATGAACATTTGTTATTCTCTGTAGTTACCACACAATACCTTTCTTTTTATACACATATACTTTATATGTTACTATGTAACATGTAACATTGTAGATAAAATCTAGTGAGAAGGCAGCATGGATTCTAACTCTTATGTATTTCATAGCATATTTGGATACCTTAGCCATTTCCAATGTCTATAAATTGTAAAGAGTTTTTTTGCTATCATTGTGGGGAGTAACTGTTCGTTTGAATTTGTTATGTTATGTTCCTTTACCCGTGTCTATAGATATTAACATGCGCTTTGCATATTTCATTTGTATGTTGGGTTTGGTATCGATGTTGAGTAGATTTAAATTTAGAAGGAGTATGAAAAGGCTGTCAACTAGTGTTGCAGTAATCCCTATCAATTTCTCAAAACTTATATAAAAAGCCATGAAAAACTATTGTAAATTATCAAGAGCTAAGTAATATTTGGTCTCCATCTCTAATGTGCATGAGTTGTGCATATTTTTTGCTTATTTCTTTAAGAAATACATGAATGATATCCAAATAGCACTTGAGAATAATTATTGGAATGCATGAGTGATCTAAAAAAAATATTGGGAGTGCCTTTAGGCGCGGGTTATACCTAGTGGATCTTAGAGTTAAAAAAGGACTTATGTCTTCTTTGTTTTTTCTTCGAAGAACTTACCAATTAATATATGTTGTTTGTTTTAAATTACATACGGAAAAAGAAGGAGAACATACGATTCCTAAATGACCTTGCAGTGCATGGATTTATTATTAGTAAGATTTGTAAATTTATTTCCATGCTATATAGGTCATATCATTTGTTGTCATATTAATGCCTCACTATTTATGATTGTAGTCAAGATGAGTTTATGAAGATAAAACAAACTTCATCCACCGACGCTCTCGGTCCCGAGGTATTGTCTTCGTTGCTTCTATTGCTTCTCAAATACATTAGTTTCACGCGTTTAATGTACACTTATTGTTATATGATGGCTAATTTTTATAGTTTAAACGAGAGGTAGGAAAGAAGTGGAAGGCGCTTCCAAAAGGTGAGAAGCACAGGTATAAGAACATAGGAAAGGCTGATTCGAAGCGGTATGAAGTAGAGAAGGCTGAGGTTCATTTGGTCAAGTTTCCAAAGGTAATTGAAACGAAGACGGTTTACCATTGTTATATGTATTATACTCTTCAATAAGTAAGGTTCCATCTCCTAAGTTCTCATTGCCTTTTTTTATTTTTTTTGTAGGTAACGATTACGACACGAATTGCTTTAAACTTCGTGTATGTCACGCTACAAGACCTGTGACCCGCGCAAGTCCAAGCATGTAAGAACATGGGGTTCGGCGGCCTACTCCACTTACATTGTACAAAATTCCCAAGACAACTTTGTTAGTGGTTAATGAAGATGTTCGACCCATCCACGGTGACCTTGAACGTCCATGGAAAAAGATATTGGTTACACCCTTGGACGTTCACAGCATTATTGGGTTACCATGCGATGGGGAGCCCGTGCTTGTCCAATCTGTCCATACTGAGATACACGACCTGTGTATGTCGATTAGGATTAGTAAGGTCAGCTCAATCGCACTAAAACAGTTGAAGGCTAATTTGAGCTCGATGGAGGCTGCTAACGACAAGTTCTGTAAGAAGATGGTGTTGTACCTCCTTAAGGCCATCTTATGCCCAACTTTTGACTTGGGAGTAAATCGGAGATATCTACACTCCTTAGTAGATATCTCCATTATCAATTGATATAATTGGAGCCGTTTCGTGTTGAATTTTCTCATAGAGGGGGTTCGCATGTTCAAAGACAAAGGACGACGGGGTCTCAAAGGTCGTCTTCTATTCCTCATGGCATGTCTTTTATTACCTTTTTGTTCTTCTTCTCCTTTCTCTTTCAGTCGTTCTTCCATAAATCTTCTCCCATGTTAAAGTAACCAACCCAACGGCTCCTAATTGTTATATGAATCGTACAACTATTTTACTTCGAGAGTTGTACACCCACGAGAGAATTCTCCACTCCATGGAAGAAGAGGCCTACACCTCATCTCCAATACTGGGGAGACAAGAAGATTTCATCATAGATGAAAGTATTGAACAACTTGGGATTTAAAGATAATGAGAGAGTAAGTTAGCTTAAATATTCTATTGAGATTGTCAAATACCCGTATTGTACAATACTAGAAGCAATATTGTTATTTACTGAACTCTTTCATTATTTTGTAATAGGTTGTAATGAAGGTTGAGGCGAGTGCTTTTAATACTAAAAGCATTGGAAAAGATGGAGGAAGAGCAGATACGAATGTTAAAGAAAGTCAAATAAGAATTGAAGCAAAGGACGTGGGGTTAGTATCACGTGTGTCCAAGCTCGAGAAGGACTTTCACAAATTTGCCAATGACATGCGAGCCTTGATGGGTGCGATGTCGACCTCAATCGTCGATGCAATCACCCAATTGAAGTAGGAATTGGTGGCTTCTTGTGTATCATGACAGTACGAACGGGCTACGGAGGACATCACCCCCTCCCCCATGCTCAAGCCCACACCTAACATTCATGTTTTTCACACTGTTGAGTTGAAGAATAAAGACATTGAAATTAAGAATGTCGACATTGAAGCAAATGATACATTCACGTTCACCCCCTGTCCTTCCAGGTGACAGGGCTGACTTCTCTGATGAAGAAGTTACGGTGCTCTCCCCATACGACGATCCATATCGGCTCGTCTATTGAGTCCTATTCTGTGTTGCCTACTCCCCAACTTCCTACTACCTTGTGAGACCCTGTACCATTTCTTTTTGATTTATATGCATATTTCGTATTTTTAGTCACGCTTTGGCGTTTTTACTTTTATATGCATATATGTGTTTCGATACTTATTTTGGTTAATCTGAGCATGCAGGGTTGCTTCCCGGGGTTGTAGGGAGTTTCTGTGCAAATTTCAAAAATTCAAAAAAAAGAAAGATATTTTAGAGGTCTATAAATATCTGGAGTTAGATATTTTCAAAAGATATTTTCAAAACTTAACTCCTAAGTTTCTTCCATTTTCTCTCTACCATCTTTCTAACTTCTCGGGGGCTCGGGACTCGATTTTCAACGATCCAATAGCGGATCCTTGATATTGGCATCGTGGTCTACGCATCCATCCGGACGGATTTTGATTTCGGCAAAGTTCAGATTTGCACGTGGATCGAGGTGTCAAGTTTTTAACCCAACGAGGTAGGATCTCAGATTCTACTGCTGTATAAGGGTACTATATGTAATCTTATACAGTTTCACCGTTTAAAAAAGCATGGAAAGTGATTTTACGTTCTAGATCTAGTTTTAGGTTAAAACTATTTTTTTAGCGTTTCGATTGGATGAAACTGAGTGTTGGATGTTTCTGATGGTGGTTTGTGATAGTCTTGGGCTTAGGTATGCCTTTAGATATCAAAACAGGAGTTTTTGAAGCTTGGTTTGAGGATTGGAGGTCAAAATCGTAGCTCAAAAATGGTTTATGGGTTGGTTAAGTCTACTGGGACCTTGAGTCCAGTCGACTGGATCATACTTTGGTGAGTTCAGTCGACTGGAGATGTGAGGTCAGTCTACTGAAATTCCTTCTGGTTTGGTTCCTCTTTTTCAGTCGACTGGGGGCTTGGGCCAGTCGACTAAACCCCTGTGTGAGTGTTTGGTGTTGGTTTTGATGATTCGAGAGGTTTGTTTGGGCAAAGGATGGTTTGCAAAGGAGGTTTTTATGAAAACCTTTGGGAGAAACATATTTATTGGAGGTTTGGAGCTAACCCTTAGGTTTAAGTCTCACTTTCTACAAACGTTTGCATGAAAATATGTTTTCACATGTTTTGGTTTGATCTCCATGGTTTCATGGATTGGATCTTTTGTTTATACATGCATTGTATAACTGCTTTTGGAGAAAACATTTTGAAAATATTTTGTTTGATCTCCTGGTGCTGGATGGATCTATGTACATGTGTATTGTACTAGTTTGAGAAATTTTTTAAAAAGATTATCTAGATGTACCGAAATGACGTGTATTTGGCACGAGTTGCTCTCGGTGTAAGTCCTGAAACGTGCACAGCGTAGGTACTCAGGTCCTTCGGGTTAGTTCCCGTAAATTGAGACGGATGGGAGCTCAGCTCCCTCGGGGTCGTACTCGTAAATTGAGTGGTTCATTGTGGTTCTCCGTATAGAACTTGTGTGTATCTAACCAGTCCCATGATGTATGGGAATTAGATACTGGACAGGGGTTTATAGTTATTATCTTTGTTCCCTTGTGATAGAGTCGGTACATAGGATCATACTCTTCTTATTTCGCGATGGTATATTCAGCGAGGGAAACGATGTTTTGATTACTGTTATTTCTTAACTGCAGTGGTTTAATTGCATTTGTTGCAATACCTAGTTTGAAGGATGAAAACATAATTTTATGAAATAAAACTGTTTTGGGAGACTTGTGTAGTCTGATGGGAAAATTTGAGGGTTTTGGATGGAAAACCTATTTTAGTTATGTGGTTAAGTTCGCTCTCACTATATGATTGCATATTCCTTATTTACAGCTTATTATCTGTTTCTATTGGGGTTCGGCTCACGGGTGGAAATTTTCTGTAAAACTATTTTCAGGTGATAATATGGATGAGGAGTAGCTTGGTGCTGCCCGTGGTGGCGGAAGAATTTTATAGTTTTTTTTTGGTATGCTTATTCCTAAAGGTAGGTTTTGTACGCCATAAGGCGATATAATGTACGCATGTTGAACTGTTGTCTTTTATTTATGAGAGATACACTTTGTTAGGTATTTCATTGGTTTCAACAGGCGGATTTTAATGTATGAAAACCTATATTTTCATATACAATGAAAGTTTGGTAGATTTTCACGTCACCCGGGATTTTGGGGCATGACAACTTGGTATCAGAACTCTGGATTCGAATGCCTAAGTGTCATGAAAAAAAGGGGTGTATCACCTGGTGAGGTTAATCGTGTATGCTTACTTGCATGTGTTTGAACGCTGGTTTATAACATATTAATAGCTTTCTGAGCATGATATTCGTGTATATGTGGGTATGGAGGTTGAATCTTAGGATTGATGAGTCTTGCCTTCAGGCGTTTGGTTTAACATGTTTAGAAACCAAGTTAGAAGCGCGTTTGGCTGACGTGTATTCTAACAAGGAATCTGAATCTGTTATCCAAATTGACGAGTCCGTCTTGTTAGTTCTTCTCGGTATGTGAGACGTGTTTGCATAATCTTATGTGGTTATGCGATAGCATGATTATGTGTTTATGTTACGCAGTAGCATGTTGTTGGAAAGCTTATCCTGTTTATATTGCTTCCTATAGAATTACGTCCACGCGGGGAGTGCGGGGACGGGGTCGTGGCCGGGGACGTGCTTATGTTCAGGTTCCGGAGGAAGGGAACACTCCTGCCCCATAGGAACAAGTGGGTGGTACTGATGTTGGCGGCGCTAATGTCGTCCATGAGATGTTGGTTACTATGCGAGTGATGGCTGAAGCTACCAGGGCTAGTGTGCAGGTTCCTGAGCCAAGGACTTCTGTGGCCAAGTGGGAGTTTCGGAGGTTTGATCCTCTGACCTTTTCTGGGGAGCCGGACCCCATGGTGGTTATAGAGTGGTTAGAAGTGACCACCTCTATCTTTGATACTCTGGATATTAAGGAAGATGCTTTGCGTATAAATTTGGCAGCATTCCAACTGCGAGAAGATGCTAGAGAGTGGTAAAAGTTCTCCAAGACCACTGTGGTGAGACGTGGGCTGCTTTCACGAGAGTTTTCTTGGAGAAGTACTTCTCGAGGTCTTCGAGGGATACTTACCGAGAGGAGTTCCTCTCCCTTGTTCTGGGAAATTTTTCTGTGGTCCAGTATGAGGCCAAGTTCGCGAATCTGTCATAGTTCGCACCTGAGATGGTATATACAGAGGAGTTATACACTCAGAGGTTTGAGAGGGGACTTTGACCTGCTATTAAGGATAGGGTTGCATCTCTGGATGTAGAGGTGTACATCAAGCTGGTGGAATCTTCTATTCGGGTCGAGAACTCGTTGGCAGATTGTCGTAGGATTAGAGAGAGTGGGTGCTAACAAGGCAGTGGAGATACACAGTTTCAGGGGCGCAGGAACAAGCGCCAGAGGTCGTCTGGACTTAGTTCCCGTTTTGCAGGATCGTCTCAGCCACAGTCGTCTGCACCTACACTTACAGTGGTCTCGACAGGGAGGCCAGAGCAGAGAGGATTGATTTGTTATCGCTGTGGACAGCTGGGACGCCATTCAGTTGAGTGCCCGCAGAAGGGCCAGGCTCAGAGTTCAGCTCCCGTCCAGTCACAGGCGAAAGACCCACCTATCTGTTTTGGGTGTGGCCAGTCTGGGCACTTTCGCAGACAGTGTCCCAAAGAGGGAAATGCATAGGGCACGAAAGGAGCGTCAGTTGCTTCTTCAGTGCAGAGACGACAGGCTCCGCAGCCGCCTAGGGCTCAGACGTCTAGGTTTACGGAGGGAGGTGTGTCAGCTCAGTCGGTGAGGCAGCCATCAACTCAGAGTTATGGTGGACAGACTAGACTGCTGCAGGTCAGGGCTTATGTTCTTGCGGATCGTAGTGCTTCCAAAGCACCAGTGGTGTCTGATGCTGCTGTTGCACCAGCCATGATCAGAAGTACTCTTCTAGTCTTTAGATCATGGGCCAGTGTTCTCATCGACACAAGAGCATCACATTCATTTATATCATCTGCATTTGTATCTTCTTTGGGGTTGGAAATAGATTAGTTGGGTAGAACCTTGTATGTGGAGACCCTAGTTAGTGGGAGTGTGACGCTGAGCCTTGTCTGTAGATCCTGTGTGCTGGAGGCCGCCGGTTGTTGTTTAGAGTTTGATTTTATCATTCTAGACATGACCACGTTTGATGTCATCCTAGGGATAGACTGGCTGACTACTTACCACGCCTTTATAGATTGTGAGTGACAGAGAGTGTCGATCGGTATGCCAGAGGGTGACTGCTTTTACTTTATGGGTGATCGGGATGAGGGCTTGATGTCTATGCCGGGTGCCACCCGAGATCGAGGCGATTTGGGTTTTCTCTTTTCTGCACTAAGGTTAGATGAACCAGTTGGGGTTCGAGGAGTGTTACACCCTGTGGTGTGCGACTATTTGGATGTCTTCCCTGACGATCTGTTTGAGTTGCCACCGAGCCGAGATGTGGAGTTCTCCATTGTTCTTGTTCTGGGAGCTGCTACTATCTCTATGCCATCGTACCATTTTGTACCAGTTGAGTTGTAAGAACTCAAGGTGCAATTGCAGGAGTTGCTAGATAAGGGGTTTGTGCAGCCCAATACATCACCATGGGGAGCTCCAGCTCTCTTTGCAAAGAAGAAGGATGATTCGTTACGATTGTGTATAGAATAAAGGAAGTTGAACCAGGTGACGGTGTAGAACAAATATTCGATGCCGAGGATTGACGACTTGTTTGATCAGTTGGGGGGGTCGCGCTGCTTTTCAAAGATTGACCTGAGGTCAGGTTATCATCAGCTGAGGATTAGGGATGGGGACATAGCGAAGACTGCTTTTCGGACTCGCTATGGTCACTACGAGTTTCTCGTTACACCGTTCGGTCTGACGAATGTGCCTACTATATTTATGGGTCTGATGAACCGTATCTTCAACCCTTATCTGGACAGTTTCGTAGTTGTGTTCGTGGATGACATTCTGGTTTATTCGCCAACAAGGGAGATGCAGGAGGAGCATCTGCATGTTGTCCTACAGCTTCTGAGAGAACATCGCTTGTATGCAAAGTTCGAGAAGTGCGAGTTCTGGATGACGGAAGTAAGATTCCTTGGACACGTGGTGTCAAAGGATGGGGTATCAGTGGACTCGACGAAGACTGATGTAGTGACGGATTGGCAGCGACCAAAGAATGTTTTTGAGATACGCAATTTTCTCGGTCTGGTAGGTTATTATTGGCGGTTTGTGAAGGACTTCTCCAGGCTCGCAGCATCGATGACGCGTTTAACGCGAAAGGGAGTCATGTTTGTATAGAGCGAGTCGTGTGAGTCAGCTTTCCAGGAGCTGAAGAGGAGATTGACCAGTGCACCCGTGCTGATTATTCCTGAGCGAGGTTTGGGTTACACCGTGTACTGCGACGCTTCACATGAAGGTTTGGGTTGCGTTCTGATGCAGAGAAACAAGGTTGTAGCTTATGGATCCCGACAGTTGAAGACACATGAGAGGAATTACCCGACACACGATTTGGAGTTAAAAGCCGTGGTCTTCGCCTTGAAGACATGGCGTCATTATCTCTATGGTGAGAGTTTCGAGGTCTTCTCTGATCACAAGAGCCTAAAGTACATGTTTTCACAAAAGGACTTGAATCTTCGCCAGCGAAGATGGATGGAGCTGTTGGGGGACTACGACTTCGATTAGTAGTACCATCATGATAAGGCAAATGTCGTAGCTGATGCACTCAGTAGGAGGTCTTATGGCTCATTAGCTTCTGTGGCTATATGAGAATAGAGTATGCTTGCAGATGTTGGGGAGTTTGATTAGTGTCTCGGGGAGATAGCGGGAGGTGCGACCTTATATGTAATTGCTTCACGGCCCGCTTTAGTTGCACGTGTGTTGGAGGCCTAGAGGACCGATCAGGAGGCTCAGATGATACGGGACCGCATTGCCAGTGGGATAGATACAGCAGGATGGGTGATGAGTTCAGATTAGAGTATGAGGTTTTCAGGGTGATTGTTTGTGCCGGAGTGGTGCCATGCTTAGGTGCTACATGAGTTTCATCATTCACGTCTTGCAGTGCATCCGGGAGGCACGAAGATATATCACGATCTACGCCGTCAGTTCTGGTGGACGGGAATGAAGAGGGATGTGATCCTATTCGTTTCTCGTTGCTTTACATATCAGCAAGTGAAGCTGGAACACCAGAGACCAGCAGGATTGTTGCAGCCGTTACCTGTATCTGAGTGGAAGTGGGAGAATGTCACTATAGATTTTGTATCAGGACTTCCACGCTCGCCGAAGGGACATATGCTGTTTGGGTTGTAGTGGATAGGCTGACGAAGTCAGCACATTTTCTTCCCATTCGAGTGAGAGACTCAGTGGAC